>CAHIKZ030000355.1:2427500-2530000 GCA_903632075.3 Acanthosepion pharaonis | reverse complement strand
ACACACACACACACACACGCGGGCACCCCCCTATATATATATATATATATATATATATATATATATATATATATATATATATAAAAAGAAAATAGTGTTAAGGTGGGTTATATTTATGTTATAAAGTGCTCAATATCAGAGATAGTGAGTAAATATAAAAGTGAACATTGAAGGCAACACTGCAACACTTAGAGGCGACAGGCTGTTTCATGCCAGATGCAGCCGCCAGACCACGTGTCCTTACAATTGCGTCTAGCATGTAACAGCCTGTCTCCTCTACTTGAATGTGATGCAAAATCCCCCCTTTTTGGAGTGAACTGAATAAAAGAATTACTCATATCTGCTTTCTCTGCGATTTTTAGCAATTTTTTTTTAGCACTGCAGTTTCTGGCATCCTAACATCTATTGTTATATATCAACATTGTTAGCAATGGTGATACTTGTTTATAAACATATTAAACGGGGCAGATGAATGTTCGTTTATAATTTGAATTGTAGCCATCGTCTTTTGTTATAATCCCAATAAGAACCCTGTTTGTCAGTAACTATACGAAACTGAAAACCAGTAGTAACCTTCGCCGCTGCTGATCGTAACTATAGAAATCAAGAAAACAGAAAATCACTCAAGAGTGAGACAGTAATGAACACCAATGCGTGACAGCAAAGCCAATTCATACATCACAGAACCTACATTCTCATCGATTAGTTTAACCGAGAGACGATTTATGAACAAAGATCCAGTAACTGTTAAGTGATGAAGTGGACAAATTATAGCGAAAGAGTTGAATTGTATTCTCCAGCACTTTGCATTGGCGCTCTCATTGACGTTGGTGAGGCCAGGGTTGAAATGAAAGATGGTCGCCATTAAGCGTGAAAGAGTGTAAAATTGTTCTTCATAATATATGGCGGAATTTAGAAAGCAAATGTTTCTGCACAAGAAAAAACCCTGTATATGTAGGTGCGTGTAGCAGATGTTAGTATATTCTACTTCTGGCCCGAAGACACGGGTTCGAATCGCATAGAGTTGAGTTAATGTCTTGATTTTTTTTTTGATAGGAGGTGGGGTTCTCAAAGCGCGACACTTTTAGAAAGGGCAGGAAACTTATTAGCAATCAGGTTTTGTGTCCTTTTCCACTGCCTGAAGATGGTGCGATCGGCCAGAGCACCGACTGTTATTATGAAAATTCAATTTGCGAAGAATAAATATATGTCGTTGTTGTATAAGATTAAGTGTCATTGTCGACAATGTGGTTTGAAACTAGATCGCCAGTGAGTAACATGGGTGATACCATTATTAATTTGAACACGTGATCTTGAAGTAAGTGAATAAATAGAAAGTAGCGTGATGACTATGCGTTCACTGTTCACTCATTAAGTAGCGGTCCTTTTTTACCGACCGTTTACGACCGGTAATTCTTTCAGTACGTGGAATTTTCTGTCAACCTGAACGTTCTTTTGTTTGTTTGAACTCTTTTGTTAGGATAAGTTGTTTTTTTTTTTATTATTTCTTACGTTTTATTTTACTGTCAGGTTTTGCAAAAAGTTCGTTTTTTTTTTTTTTTTTTTTCACTCTCTCTCATTTTACTTTATCCTTTTTTTTCTTTTCTTTTGTTATTCTTTTGTTTTTTTTTTATTTTATTGTTTATTTTCTATAACCCAACCTCAAAATTTTCTTTGTTTCTACGCGTTTATATTGTCTTACTTTTTCATTTTCTCTTTATATTTTTACGTGTTAATTTGTATTTTGTATTTCTTTTTAAATTTATTTTAAGTCCGTATTTTTATCATTAACGCTTCTGTGTTAAATTTCACGTTTAATTTTTCTATTTTGTCTTTTATTATTGTTTGTGTTTCATTCGTTTTCTGGTCAGACTTGGTTTTAACAGCGGCTATGTTGAACATTTCTTAATTGGTTGTTTCCTATTTTTGGAAGATTATCGTTTTTTTCTTTTACGCCTGTATTATTGTATTCATTTTTTTTTTCACTTATAACCTTTCTTTTTCCATTTAAAAAGTTATTTTGTGATTGTTATTTCTTTTACCTTTGTCTTTATTGTTTCGTTTTAATTTTTCACTTTTTCTCGTTTTCTTTTACACGTCCTATTTTTTTGTGTATTCTTTATGTCTGGTTATTTTTTTTGTCTCGTTCTGTTTAAATCTGCATATTTTTTTGTAAAGCTTAATTTTATATTATTTAATTTTTCGTTTCTTTCCAAAACGCCCCTCCCCTACTCTTTACTCATATAAAAAAAGAGAAAAAAGAGACCCACCTCAATTTTTTAATATGTTCCGTAAAAAATCTTTTCGGCACAAAATAAAAAGATCCACCCGATAAAGATCATGAAAATAAAAAGGAAGAAGTTATGGAGAAAAGATTGGTCGATGAGGAAAACAGCCAAAAGCAGGAAGTTGTTGCTGAGACTTCCAACGATGTATGGTAGCCGATAAGGCACAACATACTGAAAATCAGACGAAAACCGACGAAGTTGTGGAGGTCGATTATCGTGAAAATTTACAAAATTCAGAAAAAGATGAAATTTCTAAAGAGGAAAATGTAGCGGTCGGAGAATTGCCCTCATGCTGGACGTCCCCACCAAAGTGTTTAATCACCATCACGGAGTCCCTCGAGAAAGCCAAACGTTACTCACATCTGGTGACAGCAGATGGACTTTTGGTCAATCCTGAGGAATTAAACAGAGTTGAAAAAAGAATTGTGTCAGTCTTTGTGGCGGACAAGCAGTCACGCAAAAAGTGTCACTCCACAAAAGACACCGTTATTAAGTCATTGATTTCTCTGGGGATCAAACCACAGAGGGTTATCAAAGGTAATGGTTTCTTTATGTGGCACGTACTGTTACCCACGCCTGCCAACTGCGAAGCCGCGACAAGTCGAGAGCTAATTACAAAAGAACTTATTCGGCATATGGAATATGAAGGCAGGCGAAGGACCATATATCAGTATTTGAGGTTCCTCCTCAGATCGTCGGGGAGAACTTGGCTGCTTTTCTGTCCCAATTTGGGCAGATACTCTGTGCTTCCTCTGACGATTTGACCGGGGGATGGAGTTTTGAAACCATGATAGACCGAAAAGCCTTCATCTCCATCCCTATCTGTCTGGATGTAGCAGGCCAGAAGATGGCAATTATAGTCATCGAGCGGAAAACGACATCCTGGATGTGTGGTCAGACTGGTCACCTGCAGAGAGAAGAAGGCCTCTGAGATTCTATCCCCTCTCTACCTTAATCCCCTTGCGATCGAGTCTGTTACATCCGTCTTGCCTGTAATGGGCATGCCAGCGATCTGGATCGGTGTGGTCAAACCCCTGGTTGGTACAGTCTCTCAGCCCCCATTCGCCGAAAAGACTTTGCCCTCCGCTAGTGAGGTTACGGAGAAGGAAGATGGGGAATGGCAGGTCGTTCGTAAGCTCCGGGCAACGGGATCTCGTTCCACTGAAGTCCCCACGACTAAAGACACGCACAGCCCTACTAACAGTACAAAGGGCGACGCTTCGGCCACATATTCGGACAAACGGCGGCAACAGCAACTCAAATACGAGCCTTCGTTCGAGAAAAAAAGAAACAAGTAAAATTGAAAGAATCATCACCCTGGAAAATTTATTAGACATTCAACATGTGCTCCGTCATCTTCATCCTCTAAACAGGCCCCTATAGCTCCAGACTTAGTTTTGCAAACAAAAACCTTGACCCCTTCACAACTGACCCCTCGGGAAAAAAATCTTCTAAATCCCCCTTAAAAACCCCGCTCCAGCCTTAACTCCCAAAGCTTCACCGTTGAAAACACGCATTGACTCACCTCCAAAAACAGAAGCCCAAAAGCGCCAACGAAGCCCTTTCCTCGGACTCTTCAGAACCTATCATAGAGAAAAAAATAAAACAAAAATTACTTTACAACAGAGTGGAAGATATGTATCCTGTAACAAAACATCAATCCGACAACAGATCCCGCAAACCCAAAGGCCTAAAAATACTGTTGAACTTTAAAAAATAAACGATTTAGACATTGAAAATGCTAAAAATTTTCCAATGGTTAAAAGGATTTTGACTGTGGTAAGAGCGGGATATGGCTCAGAAAACATCTGGGCTATGTTGCGCGAAGCCAACAGCGCATTCGATATTTACCCACCGTTAGCAAAATTTTCCCACTGGACATTGGCGGGCTGTCTCCTGAGGTACCATCAAAAATAGAGATTGGTACTGGCTCCATGAAAGAGAGCGTCGGCGTTTTATCTCCGACCATGTTCAATCCAGGAGAGCAACCCTAATTGATTTTCCCTATGGCTCTCTGGTTAGCAAGGATAAATGTCCGGGGCCTGAAGGCGGAGTCTCGAAGAGCGAGATTAGATCGCGATCTTCACCGACTCTGGGTGGATGTTTGTTGTGTGCAGGAGATCTATTTTTTATCTCGCGTCCGTTAGGACATTCTGTCTAAGAGGTTCGTCCTCTATTTAGCATGTTTTGATGGACGCTCGAGGGGTATTTTCTGGCTGGTCTGCAAGTCTCTGGATGTGGCGTGTGCTCTTGTCTTCGCGGATCCGGCGGGTAGTCTTTGCTTGCTTGATGTTACCATAAAAGATAAGGCTCTTCGTCTCACTGTAGTTTATGCGCCCAATGACAATGCGTAGCGGTCTGATTTGTTTCGGCAAATCGCAACGTTTTTGATGACATCTCGTTCTTTTGTTTTAGCGGGTGATTGGAATGCTGTCCTTGATCCAGAGATAGTTCGTACAGGGCAAAAATCGGGTACTAACATCCCGGATGTTAAGAAGTTTCGGAACTTTATCGACGGGTTTGATCTCGTCGATAAGTATCGAAATGAGCACTCCCGGATGGTAGTATGGACGGACTAGGGGAGGCAGCTCGGATTCAGTGGTGAGCGCAAGCTACATCGACGGAATTCTTGCTAAGAGAGTCGACGTATGCTTCTTATAATGTCCAAGTTTCCATTTTATAGTTTACTCGGATCATAGGCTTGTCCGGGATTGGGTAAACTTAGATAAGCCTAAGGTTAAGATGGCTGGCTACTGGAAATTGAACTCGTCATTATTTGGCGAGCAAGATATCCGGGACCAGCTTCTATTAATGCTACAGCGGTAATTGTCGGGAGCTGTGGTTGGGAATAAGTGGTGGGATTAAAAACTAAACTTAGGTCTTTTGCTGCTGATTTTAGTCAACGACTCAATCTTGCATGGTTAGCAGCGCAAAAGTCTTTTCAGGCAAAAGTAGATCGGGCGATCAAATCCCGTGGGACGGAGTGGGGACGGAGCCTTAGCTAAAGTGGAGCTGGTCTCCCTGCTTATCAAGAATGATCAAGCTCTAGTAGTTAGGGCTAAGTTAAAAAGAATGTCTTGCGGGGCTACGAACATGGCTGCTTCATTGCGTGCAGAGATACCTTGTATTGCATCTAGTCGGCATAATGCGAGCATCACATTGCCGGGTAAGTGGACTGTGACTACAGACGTTGGCATTTGGGAGCCTTTCCATGACTACTTTCAGGAGCTGTTTACCAGGGAAACCCGCCTGAGCCCTGCCCAGTTCGGTGGGTTTGGCAAAGTCACCAAACTGCGTTCGCTGCAGTAGGGAGGCTGAGGCCCTGGGTCACACCTTTTTCACCGTAGTGTCGTAGCTCCTTTGTGCAAGTTCGTTGAAGACATCATGGTTTGCATGCTGCACGGAAAGTTCTTTGTCCTCGAGGCCAGTTCCGTCTGGAGCAATAGAGTACCGCCGTTGACTAAGGCTGGGCACTATGTGTTCCTTTGCTTACTGGAGGTTATGCGAGTTGTGATATGGACGATGCGTCAAAAGGAATTCCATGAGGCCGAGAAGTTTACCTCTTCCTATCTAATCCTGTTCTTTAAGCATCAGCTTAAAGTCAAGATCAGGACGGAAAGTAAACGACTCCACCCATTGGTATTTGGCGAAAGTTGGGTGAGACTTAGGCGTCTCTACCGAATTAAAGGTGCCCACTTAGAGTGGCATTTTGATGGCGGTTAGGAAGATATTGCATTTGCTGGGTTGAACATTGGCAACCCTCCCATTAATAGTTTAGTTCTAGGTCGTTTTTGTTTTAGTTTTTTCCCTATAGTAAACGTAGCTAGGATGTGTGTGCTCATTGTCCCCTTTTATTTTTGTCCCACATTTTTTTCTTTTGGTTTAATTCCCCATCCCTTCCATTTTTAGGTGGATAGTGATGTCATTTCTCTGGTGGGTGCGGAGCGTCTTTCGTTTCGGGTGTGACTTTCGTAACGGTTTTTGTGTTTGAATGTGTGTGTGTTTGAGTGAGTGCTTAGGATTTATGGATGATTTTTTTTTTAATGCCCCGCATTGATTTTGTCCAGTGAACTGATGTTACTGCCACAGTTAGGACTTTGTGGGGGGGGGTTTAACTTACTAACAAATTTTGTTTAGTTTCTTGTACATAATTTTGTACACATTTTTAAATATTCATTGTTTTTTTTAGATTTTTAATTGTTATTTTAGTCTCCTCCCCCGCACCCTTAGACAATAACTTGTATTAATGGGGACTAGTTACGACTTCATAGAGTTTCTGAGGTATTACGGTGTATGAGGTAAGAATGGCAAGTAAAAATGTGTTGTTTTGTTGAAAGAAATATTGTGTGTCTGTTTGGGTCAGTGTTTGCAGCTAGCTAAGTTTAATGTTAAGACAGAAGAAGACTATCCTTTTCCTTTTTTCCCCTTTTTACATTTCTACAATTAGTATATAAATATTTTCACTGTTTACTCTTCTTGTCTATCCACTAATGCTATACGTTCACTCTCGCTACTCTCCTACTATACGGATTTCGATTCTCTTCTGATCATTATACGGTTTGGCAATTACTACTTGAACAAGTATTACTAGTACGTATGTTATTGGAAGGCGTTATTACTAGTACCGGCGCTACGAAATCTCGAATATAACAAGCATTTTTGCAAATGATAACGGGCTTAAATTGACATGAGAAAAGTGACAAGCGAAGCCGTCCAACATCACAAAAGTTTTATAATTTATATGGTGCGTTTAAAAAAAGTTTATGCGTCTTTATGTTGTCTAAGCGTCTTTGTTTTGTGTATGCGTCTTTGTGTTGTGTATGCGTGTTTTGCCGAAAATCCACTATGTTTTAAGCCTGTTTCTTAATTATTTTCGGCTTCGTTGAAGATTGTTTCTTCATAAGAATTGTTAGTTAATTGATTGTGTGAACAGATTTATTATCGTTGGTGGGAAGCTGGAAGATGCGTGTATGTAAAGTGGTGTGTCGTTTCCGTAACATGTATATACACCCGACACTGTACAAAAAAAGCCAACAGGAAAAGAAACATGATATGGTTCAACTCACCGTACAATAATAAGGTAAAAACAAACTCATACACAAAGAATTCCCCACATCATGCACTCTATACAAGATATTCAACAGAAACACAGTGAAACATGGAATGTACCTAAAACATGTCACAAATAATGAAAAAGCCCAATAGAAAACAAAAAAAAAACTACAAACGACGAGCAGGAATCTAAGTCACCGGTAATTGCTGAACTAAGAATGATATTAAATGACAATTGCTTACTAAACAATTTAATATACAAAGCAACAGTAAATTCAGGAGAAAACAAAGTAAAAAATATATAGGAGTAACTCTCGGAACCTGGAAACAGAATATACGCACAAGACATCCTTTAAAATTAGTAAATATACAAGCTTTAAAATGCTATCTAAACATCTGAGAAAAACAAATCACACATTAGAAAACCACGGACCATGGAAATCGATAATAGCCTTTAAAAATAAATCCAACAACAGTCAACTATGTCTTGAGGAAAAAATATCTCTAATCATTTTCTCAGACAAACACATTAGTTAATAAAAGATCAGAAATTACCTGTTATGTATTTGGATATTCCTGACAGAATCCAAAGAATAAATTGTAGTGGAATCGTTACAGACCTGGCACCAGACTTCCGTCCTTTCTACCATCTTATAGTAGATTTCCTTTGCATTTTCTACAAATGCTTTCATAATAATTGTTCTAATGAGCTTCACCCTTTGACATTTCAACTTACCAAAATTTAAGATAAGTAGCTTGGCCACCCCGCCCAAGCGTAAGTTCTATGCTAATGCCTTCTTTACGCATCAGGAAGTCTATCTCGCCTTCTTGATTTCTTTTCAACTACGATCTCCAAAATGTTAAATGCAAAGCCGGTCACCAACTTCCGTCTCCTTGAATAATCTTTCTCTCGTCAAAGTTTTCTCTCTTTCTTTCACTCTCTATATACCATTGTCTCTTAGTGGCGTTAAATGAGCCTATATATAGCCAATATCAAAGCACAAGCTGATACATTATTTACATTATTCGGACTATTGTCCTCAACTTTGTCGCCATATTTATTAGAACATTTCGGCTGTTGTACTAACCGGCTTTCTTCAGGTGGGTGGAATGTTGAACTTAATTCGGCCGAAACGTTGAAATAAATATGGCCCCAAAGAAGAACACAATAATTCGAATAATGTAAATCCATCTTCCTAACTTCTGACTTGAAGTACGTCGTGTGAACTGCCAGCATCTTGATTATGTCTGTATTTTCTCTTTGTGTTATATGTGAAATCCATTTTAACAGTTGTTGCTCATGAATGAGATCACGTGATGAAATTCATCAGTTTATGTTATTTGTGGTTATTTAGCGCCTGTCTACAAGGATGAAAAGATGGCTGCTGCTCACCAATAGCTTCAGTCTTCATTCTACGGAAGTTACATTTAATACTGTTCTGTTTTTGTTGTGGATTCCGGGATGAAATCCGGTCTCAAATGAATGACAAACGCAGGAATGAAATATAGCAAATAAATGTATTGACGTAATAATACAATTGGTAATACGGTTAGTAGATCCAGAAATGAGGTTAGTAGCAATAATAATAATAATAATAATAATATATATATATATATATATATATATATATATATATATATATAGTCTGGGAAATTCAATATCAAAGTATGACTTCCTTTTGAGTCTACGTGCTCGCAACTGTGACTCCTACAAAGCGCTTACCTCACTCTCTCACTGTATCAGTGTATCTGTGTATCTCTGTTACTCTCTCTATCTGACTGTATCTAACTTCCGGGTATTCACCGGCAGCAGTACACGTACACGCTGGGCGAGTCCACTTGTATGAAAAAGGGGTGGACCCCTTAACAGTTTTCATATAAGTTAAAGTGTTTGTCGCTCTGTATAACATCCATACGGATGTCTTTACCCTGATGTTTTGTTGCTATTTGTGGTGTTGGGAGAAGCTAATTCTAGCAAAGCTTACTCTATATTCAATATTGCTATAAAAATATCCATCTTCTATATGTACGAACATATGATATCTATTAACAGGAACTGTTTTAAAGTTTTCTGTGCAACGACGAACGTACACGCAATTGTGTAGGTGAGTGTATTGAAGAAACAGATAAATATATAGAGAGATCTGCATGAAAACAATGCAGATTTCATGATGATATGGATAATTGAAGGCAACGTGTACAAGAGAATACTCCCAGAAGGCTATCTCTTCTTTCATAATGTTCGCATTTTGCATCGTAAACATTGACCCTGCTGGAGAGCTCTTGAAGCAGCTGCACTTTTGTCAGCTGCCCTTTTGATAGCAACCAGGTATAAATGCCAGCGAGAAGCAGCTTATTCGCCCATATATCAAACTGTCTTTTCTCTAATGATTATGGCTTATCGTCCTTAAATTCTCTTAAATATGGTTGCTATGACAGAAAAAAATCCGAGAAAGAAAAGAGGCTATTTCATATACGGTTTTTTCGAAACTAGAATATCGCTTTCAAGGAATAAGGCAGTTGAAAGAAAATGATTGCTTCAAAAGCATGTTGTGATTCAGAAATGCATCCAATCTTTTGATCTTTTTTTAAAAATCTATGTAAATCTTCAGGTGGGTTTCTCTTCATAGAATAATATTTCCTCGGAGCTGCGTATAATGTGTAAAAAAAGATTTAAAAGAAAATGAATATATAAACGAAGTAAATGAAGGGGAAAGAGAAATATATAACAGCTGGGAAAGATTAGAATAAAAAGTATTTGACTGAGAGAAAACATAAAGGATTTAAAATCGATGCCTAAGCGCTAGAAGAAAGATGGAGGTGTGAAACGTGTTAAAATTGAGCTTATGTTGAGAATTCTATATTCACTTCAGCGTATATTATACAGAAGCTTTAAGCAATAACCAACTGAATGCTAATTGTTTTATACGCAGTTGCCATAACGCGATAGTTTATTCATATTCGAAAATATATAAAATTTGACACTGAAGTTAAAAAAGAGGCGACATTCTGTTTCAAGATTGTAGGCCGATATTTACTTTTTATGTTGTAAAATAGCTAGCATCCCCTTCAACACTCTACCAGATGGCTTGGTTTATAGCCTTAAATAGTGTACGATTAAGGACTTCATAAGTTGATTAATAAGTTGATTAATAGGTTGGTACTAAGCTGATTAATATTCGGACTGATCTTACTTTTGACTATACAGCATTTGACCCTCCTCTATACATTGTAATTTTCTTGTAAAATTTTTTTATATGTATCCGTTAGCACCGGACACTGGGATTGAATAAATATATTAAGCACTCATTCTTCTCTGTGTATCATTAACCTCGACGTCAAAACATTGTATAAATACAAAAGATGTGGCACAAAGACGAACATGAGGAAGGCCGGTCATTATTTGTCTTATCAAACCACACTCACTGACCCGAACTAACTATACAATATCCCTTGCACTAAAACACCACATTCTTACCTACTATTCTTACTACAATCAGCATAATACATAAAAGACTCTATGAAGTCTTAACTAGTTCCATATATAAAATTTTACACTGTGAAATGGGGAATAAAATTAAGAAATTTTATTAATGAAAAACCCGATGAATATTAATAATATGCATAATAATATATACAAATGAAACTGAACAAAATGGTGCTAGCAATTAAAAAAGAAGGTCAATCATTTATTTTTGGCAAAATACCAGTTAAATGGACGGTATTAATGCGGAGCATTGATAAATTCAAAACAGTCATTCGGCCAACCATACATACAGTTGCACATACATACGAAAAAACACCCGGAAAACGAAAGTCAGTCTGCACCGTCCATTAGGGAACTAACATTTCTGGCCATCCAACGGGGGAGGGGACCTGGAATTAAACAAAAGAAATTAGGGAGAGAAAAAGGTGGTCAATGTGAATACATCCCTTACCTAAATTAAGTTGGCGTAATAACCAAAAGTAAGACAAGCCTAAACTTACCTATTTTGTGTCGGGTTGTCAATGTTATATACAGAGTTCCTAATATCCTGATGCATAACCAGCATCCACATGCCACTCTAAGTCGGCACCTTTCACTCGACAGACTCACGCACCTTATGCCAAATTCTGATGAAGAGAGCGGTGGCCTTTTCGTCTTGATCTTGACATTAAGCTGTCTTAAAAAACATGATCGGTTGGAAACACATAGTGTTCATAGTGTCTTAGTCAAAGTTAGTAACACATTGCTAAAAACAGAACCGGCCTCAAGGACAAAGAGATTCCTGCACAGCAGTCGAATCACGACATCTTCAATAAACTTGCTCAACGGGGCTAAGACCTAGAAGCGACAGAAGGCTTGAGCTACGTTCTACATTGACTCACCGCAGCGGATGCATTTGAGAGAATTTGCACTGAAGAAAGTTTTTTGACGATCCAGAGGTCATCTTCGCAACCTCCACCAAGTAATTGTTGCCTCATCATTAGAGAGGTCTTTCAACCCAGACAGGTCGTATGGAGCGAGCCTTCTGCTTCGTTAAACTGATTTCGCCAGTCAGACCATCTTACTAATACCTGATCTAATGCCATACGGAACAACACTTGGATAACTGAAAGGTCATCCGTCACCCAACCGTGGAACTTGAAGGCTAACCGGTATACTCGATAGAAGGATCACTTGCCACGGTGTGAACTGTGGGCCTCCTCCTAGTACGGATTCACACTTATTAGGAACGGGAGTTCTTGCTGGCGTCTTCATTTTTTAATTCGCTATTCACATTCGATCTAGGAACGCGATTCGAAGGGTATGTTGACGAATTTCAACGATAGGTAAATATAGACCGGCTTGAGAAGGGTGGGGGTAACAGATTTCCCGACGTATATTGGGTGCCTTGACTTCCTAGAAGAAGAACCAGACCCTAACTAACTGCATTAGTATGGCATACAAGAGTGGAAGCAAGAAGAGTCGGTAAAAGAGAATTTGGTAGATGTGCGTAACATATCTCCATATATCCCTTGAAGGAAAGATTTCTCCGAGACCAACTGCGCCCTTGACCTTCTCCCGGGACTCCGAACATTCATTTCTAGTAAACGATCGGGATCGAACAAGATGTCGAATATCTTGACCGGCCTGTCCATGCAGAGGAAAAAAAGCGGTAAGAGAAACCTTCTTCCACGGGCCCAACCGAAAGTCAACTTATCTCGGTTGATCTGGGGTCTGTCACTGTCTCGTACCCACTGATCTCTTTACCGACTTCGAGGCAGGGAAAGTCGATCAAATAGACACAAACTAAGCAGGGCTCAGCCCGGACTCCCTGGTCGACAGATCCTGAAAGATGTCACAAAAAGACTCACATATGCCCTCCTTTAAACTCACGGTCCGCTTATCCGGCAATGTGACTGACACGATATGCCTATTGGATGAACTTCTAACTTCCTCTGCAGGCGGTTTGTTGCTCCAGAAAGAATTGGTTTTAACATAGACATAAATCCAGGAGCTTGATACTTCTTGATTAGCAAGGAGACCAGCTAATGTCACTTCCTCATTATCACGGGATTTAATCACCCGCTCAACTTCTTCGCATGCCTTTTTGATGCTAGCCTAATTAGATTTAGTCGGCGAATATAATTAGCCAGAAACGATGTAACATTAGATTTCAAAAATCGCAACAATTATTCCCAGCCAGAGCTTCTCTCAGTTGCTGCTGTAGCATTAGTAGCAGATGGCCCTGAAAATCTCACTCAGCATATAATGCGTTCAATTTCCAGTAGCCAGCCATCCTAATATTTACAAGTTTACACAAACCTGTATGTGATCTGAGTTAATTATTTAATCGAATCTTGGACAACCTAAGTGCCCTACATCGATTATCTTAACTAGAAATAGCTGGAGGTAGTTCGACCGCACCACAGTCACTGAGATGCCCATAATAGTCTGTACACACTACCTCCCTAAGTTGCTCATTACGATACATATCGACAAGCTTCACATCCAGGTTGTTAATACCCAATCTTTCCTTTATACGATCTATGTCTCGGTCAAGGACGGCAGTACATTCGCGCGCTAAAACTACTCAACGAAACAAATCAGGCAGATCTCCATGGTCATTAGGGGCACAAAAAACAATGAGACGAATAAACTTATCCTTCATGTTAACATCCAGCACACAAAGACTGCCTGCCGGATCTGCGAAAAGAAGACCACACGCCGCATTCAAAGACTTACTCACTCGTCAGGAAAAACTTCCGAGTGCTTATCAAAACATGCTGAATACAGGACAAACATCCTAGCCATTGTATATTCACGATCATAAGTTGAAAAAATGTTTTCTGTACACAACATCCATTCAGCTATCCTGAGACGCTGAAGACTGTGATCTCAGGCAGTGGCCTCTTATACTAGCCAACCAGAGAACCATGATCCGCAAGATTAGGGTCGGGGTTCTGTGATAAACATGCTCGGGATTAGCCTGTAGCATTGAGCATTGGTTCATCTCACTTTTAATAGTGCCGTCAAGAGAGAGACTACCAATGTCCCAGAAGAAGGTTAATTTCAGCATACAAGGAGCATACAAGGATGGGTGAACACAAAGAGGGGGTCTTCGTGAACAAAACAGATCCAATTTTTTCACATATTCTTCATCGAAGACCACCAGGGGAGGGAATTTTCTGAAGGCATCATTTGCCTCTTTAAATGTTTTCGTATTTCATTGTAATTGTAATACGTTTGTTAATACATAATTTGTCCTTTATTTTATATAGTATTTTGTGTAAACATTTATTACTTGGACACACATTCGAGTCCACGATAATTCTTACGGGAAAGGTAAAGAGACTTTTTTTTATATATATATGTTTATACATCTATATATAGAACAACTTTAAGTGTTAAACATCGTCAGATAGTTAGATTTTCTTAGAAGTTAACTGATTTGATGTGTTAGTTTGGCTTTTAGAGTATACCTTAATATACTGACCTCGGCCCTGATAATGTATTTGATGTTTGAAACAGAACTACTTGTAATGGCAAAAGTACGCAGGTAAAGGTTTTAAGAAAACTTTATTCAACTGAGAATACAAGGTCCACATACAGTGTCCTTTTATAGTCTCAGTAAACAGAAATATCTCTCTCAAAGAGGAGAGTAACAAAACAAGAGACCACCCTTGATTATTCATAACACTATTTATTCTTCTGTTTTAATCTATTCTTCTCTTCTCTTTTAAAATTTTAAGCTGCAATCCATCAGATGCCGTTTTTTTATATCTGTTATTTTGCGTGATGAAAAACGTACGTATTTGAACATGAAAAGCATTCATCTTCACAGCGCAGTAACGTTTTTTGTTTTTTTTCTTTCCACGAAAATCGGATTGACCGCGAATGTATGTCCCACCATCGTTGTTTTTTTTTTGTTTTTTTTTTATCTAAGAATTGAGGAAAATAATGGTTTGTTAGTATTTTCACTGACCTACACGTTATATCTTACGTGACGTTTGTTCTCACTAAATTTCCTATAAAGATTCTTAGATTTCTTGGACTTTTGTCTGCAGTAAGAGCTTTTTGATGTTTTCACTTCATATGAAAATATAAAAAACATCCCATTTAAAGCTTTTTTTCATAATTTCATGAAAAATTCATCTGCTTCATGTCAAGGTAACTTTTAGAAAAGTTCTGTCATGAAAAATCTCATGAAGAATATTGAACGAGATTATAAGAATTTTTATTAGTTTAAAAGAAATTTGTTTCGTTTTATATACCATATATATTCGCGTATCATGCGACAGTTGAAGACCTAATTCTGAAGCTAATTCTAAGAGGGTCGTATCATACGCGAGATATAAAATTAGCGTATATACTGCTGGCCCTGGCTACGTCATTGTCAAACTATATATCCCTTTACTGTAGTGAAATTAGCATAAAAATTAGGTCTTCGAAGATACATATATATATATACTGTATTTCTAAATTCACATTTATTGACTAATTTTTGTTTTATATCATAATTTTAATAATAAATTTGATTATTTCACAATCTTGACAGTCGATTTCGAAATCCAGTCGAATCTCTTGCATTTACTTACGCGAAGCTACTCTTGGAATCGATAAAAATCTATCTATTGTTCCATCTATGTGTCAAATAGTAAGAATTGTATCTGAAGATATAGTTATTCTCAAACGATATTTAATGTAATACTCACTCACTCAAAATGAAATATTATTACAATAAAAAATATAAATGGGATTTAAATGAACCACATTGAGTTGATAAACCGTAAAAAGTCTGTCAATCACCCTGCTGTATAGCAACTATACAACAGGCACTGCTGATCTGAGAAACTACAAATATCTCTAAACATGCATATATATATATATATATATATATATATATGTGTGTGTGTGTGTGTGTGTGTGTGTGTGTGTGTGTGTATGTAGGTACATTTCTAAGTGCAACGGTTAGTTCTATATTAACAGTTTCTTTTCCACACTTCTGTCTTGTCGAGGTCGCTACCGTCGTCTTGCTTTCCAGTCAATATTTATCTTCAATTATTTAAATACAATCATATTCGTTACCATTTTTCGTCATAATTTCTGCTTTTTTATGTTTCTCTTTTCTTACTAATGATTTTCTTTTTCTCATATTCCCAGGGGGCAGATTCCTGACACCAAACCAAGGTGAAAGGTCCATATAGACATATGTCCTCAAATACTTACG
Organism: Acanthosepion pharaonis; assembly: GCA_903632075.3. Taxonomy (NCBI): domain Eukaryota; kingdom Metazoa; phylum Mollusca; class Cephalopoda; order Sepiida; family Sepiidae; genus Acanthosepion; species Acanthosepion pharaonis. Next base: position 2,513,967 of record CAHIKZ030000355.1, on the reverse strand, counting down.
TTACTGTGTTATTAATTTTAAAGGATGTTTTCAGTAGATGACGTCTATAAGCCACGCAGATACCGTCTTTGTTCGCACCAGAATATGCTTTTCCTCGAAATCTTGGAACATTGATAACTGAAGAGGAATTACATAAAAAAATCCTTACCCACGTAAAAATTGAAAAGACAATATCAAATCAGCAGAGAGATTAGAGTTTTGGGAGAGAGAAAGGCGGCTTTGTGTGTGTTGTGTGTGCGTGTGTGTGTGTGTATGTGATTTAGTTTAGCGGCATATCAACCTTTATTGGTTATTTAACGCCAGAACCTTTTGAACAAAATTTACGCCTACAATGAATTAAATTTTTAACACAATTGTATGCAATTAATTAAGCATAAGTTATTGGTATTTTACTAAAAAAAAATGTAATAGGTAATATTGGTAATTTTACTATATAAAAATTTATTGCTGGTATTTTTTCTATAAAAATATATTTTTATATTTTCATAGATTTTTTTTTTAGTTTTTTGAAGAATTAAGATGTGATTACACCCTTCTCATACTTATTTTCCAATCAGAATACTCACACCACTAAGACATTAAACTTTATTCCACATTAAATCATATTTAAGAATAACATCAATTTTATAAAACCACTCACTGTTATTCAAAATGGGTATAGTCTCAAAATTAAGAATAACAATAAATATTTCGATGCGTTCAGTAAAACTTCCCAAATTACTTTTTATCAGATTATTGTCTATATAATTTTATATCCGCCCTTACATGGAGTATTGCTGTCATATACGCTCTGGTGCCCCTCATGTTTGTCTCAAGGTTCTTGATCAGATCCAGAGACGGATATGCAACGTAATTGGCCCTGATCTGGCATCTCGTCTGCAGTCGCTCTGTCACAAATGCGCCGTGGACTCCCTCTGTCTTTTTTTGCAAATGCTTTCACGTTAACTGCTCTGATGAGCTGCTTTCGCTGGTTCCCAGACTTCATGAATTTAAGCATTCAACTAGGCTGGCATCTCGCTCTCACACGTTCATTGTCGAAACTGTTAAATGTAGCCGTCTGATCTACTCCAATAGCTTCATGTCATGCACCTCCCGCCTGTGGAACTCCCTCTCCTCTTACCCTGATAGCTATATTCTCCAGTTACTCAAATATAATTTCAATCGACTTCTCCATATGCCCTGATCTATCCCCTAACCTTCTCTTCATCCTTTCCTCTATCACTCCTATTTGCTCTAGCTCCAACTCTTTGTAACCCCTTGCGTACTAGTGGCTTCCCGCCTTGCTTGGTGTGAAACGCTTAAAAAAATATACAAACAGTTTACAAAAACTATGCAAAACGGGCCAATTGCTTTCAGAAGGAAGAAAGCTTTTGATGTTGGCAACGAGTTATCAACATCTGGTAACAAAGGGCGTTCCAATAACTTGGTCCAATCTTATATGTGAATTAATTTTAAGTGTCTAATTTTTTTTTTCTTTTCCTTTCAGATTTGGTGGAAAGTTGGACGATATATTTTTCACACATTGTTATTAGATCTTACTCATAATAATAATAATGGACTATTTCATACTTAATAAATACTGCGCCTGAGGAGTAGGCAGAGAGTCAGTAGTTCAAGTCGAGTCAAGAGTCGAGTGAGAGGCAGTCCGAAACAGAGTCTCGTTCAGACAATTACTGCAAGACATTGGAATAGTGATACTGGTCGAGACTACATTATTCTCTCTACTAAACCTGATTGTTCATACTATCACTTATAATTCTCTGTATATATTCCTGTTGCGATATACCTGTGTTATTCCATACCTGTGTTCGAGTTCTTCTTTATTGGTTCTTACCTTGGACTATCACCGTGGTACAAGGAACCGGACCATAACACACATAATCAGCATCACTTAAATAACATGATTCTTTAAAGAAATAAATATATTTTCACCAATAACACTGATTTATTTACTGCTGACTTTGATCCGACTTACTGAAACACCCCGATATATAATCCGTCTTAATGAAACACCCTTTATAAATATTATCGAAAAAAATTACTTTCTTACTACAATCTGACGTATCTTTTAAAATTTCTTAATAAAATCTAACTTAGCGTTTTACTTTTGCCAAATATATTAACTAAATAGTCATTTATTTTTCTCTGTCAACGTACACACAAAACAACTGTTTTCTCGTTTTTTGCGAATAAAAGTTTCTATTTCTGAGAATTCCACTTTATTTATACATAAGAATTAATTATCGCAATAACAGAAGCCTAACATGTGAATTATATTTTCACCGTCCAATTCCATAAGAAATTATATGTAATTATATGCTTTTTTAAACGATCATCTGTTACATCCATAAAGTTAGTGAAATAGGGATAGACGCCATACAATTCTTTGTCCTGTAATATGCAAAAGGCTTGTGTTTACGTTTTAATAGTTTCTTATTTATAGGATGTGCGTTTCACCTTGCATTTGCATAAGGATATATAAAAATGAGTGATTTTAGAAATGTTACACTCATAAACAAAAATTATTTTTTTTATTTACTTATCCTTACATTATATCATTTTTTATGTTATTTAATGTCGAGTTATTACACCCTTGTGCAAATTAATTGAAACAACGCTTTAGTTTTCTTTCTTTCACCATGCGGTCAGTTTTAGACCTGCTAGAGTGAAAGGGTGTAATCGATTTTTATTTTTTTCCTCTGATTAGGTAATTCGCAGTGGTGTTCAGTAATATGAATCTATTTTCAGAGTGTGTGATGGAATTTATTTGCGTCATCTGTGATTGCAACAGATTTCAATCACGCCCATAAACGATTATCTCGACTGTCGATTAGTTGTTCTACAGCCATTGCGATGGACATTATTCCAAGGGAGCGTACGAAAATTGCAACGCTGCACGAACTCACTGGCAAGCCTTAACAGTGAGTAAGTCAAAGTACAATCGACTGACTTGGAAACACTCCTGTGTTATGGAGGAAATTAATCCAATTATTTTAAAAAAATATCGGTCTGAGGAGATGAATATATTCTTGTATAGTCATGAAATAAATTATAACGGAAAGGATTTTTAAGGTTCGTCTGTACTCATTATAATATTGCTCTGTTCTTATATTGAGCTCTAGTTGGATTAATTTCCTCCTTGGAATTATCCCTACTAATTATCATTATATATATATATATAAATATATATATTGTCATCTACAGACAGTTTCGCTGTATCACATCTCATCAGTGTGGCTAGATATCGGGTTGCCTCTAGCTAGGTTCAAAACCAGACTGAATTGGCGTCAGTCGGAGATTTTACCTCTAAGCATTTGGTGCTCGCCTGGGAAGAAGCTGAATTTAAGCGTATTTATTTTTAGATAAACACACAGTGACTGAAAGAACTCGATTCGATTGACCGAAGAGTCATGCATTATTTGCCGTAATAGTCACTGTTTACAGACCCAAACTGCCTCGCCAGTGAGCTCCATCGAAATAAATATTTCTGGAGAAATATAGTTTTAAGGTGTGCTATATTTACAGGATAAATTGCTCAATATCAGAGATAGACTGTATGCAAATATAAATATAAAAGTGAAAATTGAAGTCAACACTCAGAGACAACAGGCGGTTTCATGCTCATTAATTTTATTAATTCTTAAGGCCCATCTATTAAATGAAAGTTAATTTATCGTGATTTACTGAACGGTAGAGACTATCCAATTTCCCAAGTGGAAACTGTTAAACTTTAAAGAATATTCACACTTCCGTTGTGTAATCCGCCCTCTGATCCATAATGATTCTTTGTATGCCTGATTTTTATTTCCTTTGAAAAGAGAATTTGTCCAGTGCAAGCCACAGCCCTTGTACCGATCTTGTATACTAATTTAGATGTGGGTAGTGAATGCACATCCATCTCCGAGCAACCGTCATTACTCCCTTCTGATATCTTTTAGTCCTCATGTTCATGAGCAAACTTGTCTTGAGGACTTCAGGTCTCGGACCGGTACTATGTTTTTGACCAAATTAGGTGTTCTGTTGCCATGCCATCTTGATAGACGCGACACGTCCACTTGGAGCATCAGCCATTTTATGGTGGATGTTTAATTTGAGTGTTTTTCCCTTAATTAAGGGTGCTGGAGGTAAACGTTTCCTGGGATTTGGCGTGTTCCTCCAAACTGTCAAGGATCCGATATTTCGAGTAACCCCGAAGGAGGCTATCCTATCAGCAGATGTATAATATTGGGGCTACTATTCTGCCATTTTGTTAATGCTTTCTGGTTTAAGAAGTGTTCTTCGGTGGGGGCCTCTCGATGCCATAATGAAAGGTACTGCTACGGCCGTATCAATGAACGAATCTCTGCAAGTTATTTATACATACACTTCCTGTAGGTTTGTCTGTCACTCTACCTACTAGTCTTCCATCAACCAATGGGCATATGAAACCATTTAAAATGCAAATGAACAAAAGTAGCAAATTCAACCTAAAAAATAGACCCTTCTTATGACATCTCCTACGCTAACGTGAGGGTTCTACCTTCCAAATTTCTAAAAGTGGAAGACCATCTTCTCCAGTATAATCCAGACTTCCTGTTATTTTCTGAAACTAGTATCAAAGCTTCAATTCTAAAGCATCTTTTCCACGGATTCCGAGCCTACATTAAGGACGAGTTACCCTGTGACAGGACGCAAAAAAAAAAACGAGAAAGCGGATCTCCTGTATATGTGCTTTCACGCGGCATAGTACCACATTCGTCTTTGCTTTCTATCGTCCTCAGTAAGAAGGGACGGTAATCTTCGACGAAATATCTGAGAAGATTGATAATATCTTTACTCAATTCCCCTCGGCCAGCTTTCATACCTGCGGTGACTTCAATATCCACCATGAAGAATCACTAATCAACTCTAACAAAAACTATACTGAAGGCAGACCTTTTTAGAGACTTCGCCATCGTCTATGAACTAAACAGATCATCGGGGAACCGCCACTAATCTCTGACACGTCATGACATAACGCGAATATCCTCGACCTCTTCCTACCCTCCTGTACTGACAAATGCTTATTATTTTTGTATATCTATTAAGCACGTCAGACCATTCCCTATTCAGTGTTCGTACCGATGCCAAACCTAAGGCCTAGTCTGATGTACCGTTCCATAGGCCGAATTTTCGCAATTTGAGGGCAAGTCATACCATTCCCTATTCAGTGTTCGTACCGATGCCAAACCTAAGGCCTAGTCTGATGTACCGTTCCATAGGCCGAATTTTTGCTCTGCGAAAGCAAAATAGGACATCTTTCGATCCTACATGATGGAATTTTTTCCTTCGCAACCTTCTTCAATCATGCTACCCCAAAAGCCATGTCACTGATTGGATCCTTTCTGGAACGGAGGGTTTTATACCAAGAACATATTCCCGGAAAAAACAGTCAACACTGTTTCACTCCTGAATGAGCTACAGTCATAATTCACCAAAACCACTATTTCAATATCTATTGCCCTCACTGTATTCATAACTGCCCGCCATTTTCTGCAAAAAGGTTCTAGAATACGCCAAGTGCAGCCACGCATGAACGGTACAGACCAAGGTTGAAACAAATTGTGGAAGATCATCAACCAAATCATGAACAGAGTTAAAGTGGCTGTGTCCACGATTATAAATGGCCCCAAGGATATATCTTCCTCAACATGTAACGCGAACATCATCCTCTCCATCTTTGCCTCTAACTAAAGGTTACATGAGAAAGAGCATCCACTTCCCAGGTTTCCACGTCTCACTGAGCACAACCTCAGTAATATTAACCTCAGAGCAGAAGAAATCTGTAGACTTTGCAAAGGCCTTGACCCTTAAAAAGACAATGGATCAGACAAAATTTTCTTGATTATCCTTAAGAATCTCAACACTGAATTATTCCCAATCCTAGCAAAAATATTCAACTTTCCTTGAAGGAAAATCCTTCCCTGTTTCGAGCGTATACATGGTTTTTTAAGAAGGCGGGCGTGCGATTTCTCCCACGAAATGCAGACCCATCAGGCTCCTCAGTAACATCAGTGATCTTTTGGAGGTCATAATCAATAAGAAGTTTGTCGAGCGCCTAGAAAAGAACAATCACTTCAGCGACGTGAAGTACTAATTTAGGTCTTCCCAATCCACTGCCGTCGTCCTACCATTACTCACAGAATCAGTGAGGGTCTTGACGACAAACACACCTAGAGGAACATAGTACTATATATATATATCAAAGTCCTTCGACAATGTATGGCGCAAATGCTCACTACACAAGTTCTTTATTTATCGAATCCCTTGAAGGGCCTTCTCGATCACAAAATCATTTCTAACAGGTTGTTAATAAGCGCCTGTCCTCCGGAGCTCTAGCGGTCAAATTAGTAGTCCATCAAGGTTCACTCCTCGGGACAACAGTCTTTTTGATCTACATAAATAATCGGCCTAAGAATATATTCAGATCATTTGTTAACATCTATGCCAATGATACAACTATATAGGGGCGGACCTCTGAACTCTCGATGTTTAGAGATTGGCGAATGATCTCTTTTCCGATCTGGTACAAACTACCTAATGGCGTAAAAATGGCCGGTTACATTCAGTGCCTCGACGACCACGCTAGTTACATTCTATCATCGCCAATTTGATACCGAATTACAACCAATCAGGATGAACGTAGTTATTTTCGGGGAAGCACCGTGCACTGAATGACTGTTGTGCCCCAAAGCACGCCCTGTAATTACCTAACTCCCCATGCTACCCTCTACATTTACTTGAGAACGAGGTACTGTTGTCTTATTTTTGCGGGGACCTCTCAGACCCCATTCTCCAGTTTTGATAGAGTTCAAAAGCGTCTCTGAGCCCTTGTGGGTGACGAATTATTCTCCACCCTAAAATCTCTCTCCAAAAGCCGGGATGTGGAAAGCCTATTGCTGCTCTATCTTTTTTTCCATGGAGAGTGCTCGGACGAACTACATTCCCTGATTCCACCAACTCAAACCTTCACGGCAAAAACACGCCATGCCACTTACATAATAGCCGCGTCCCACCGTTGAGAAGTACCGCTCGTGTAGCTTCTCCCAGTGAACCACTATCCTGTAAAACCGACTCCCGAACAGGATGTTTCCCCGATCATTACAACCTTAGCGTGTTAGAGGGTAGAGTTAAACATTATCTTTCACTCCTACGCACACAAATGGCATCTTAACGTAACCCTCTACCTCGAGTGACCTCCGTGCCTTGTAAACGTGATTTTAGATTTGCGAACAGGTTACTTGCTAAAATATCAAAAATAAAGCGTAAAAATGTAAACGATATTAATTTTTTTTTATAAATACCTTCAGAGTTTAAATCATCACCGTCAGTCATTTTTGTTCATTATATAGTTAAATAACTTTTTAAAAAGTACAAGTCTGGGCGTGTACGATTCTATTATTGTTGTGTGTGTGTATGTGTTTTATGGCGATTCAGCCAGACAATGATATACTTCATTAAATTCATTGAATACCTTTTTGTTTCTTCTCCATTACAAAATAATTTTACTATAAATATATACATGTTGAGAGAAAGTGCTGTATATTATGAGGATATGTAGGATAGATAACTATTCACCCTCGACTTAAAAGTTTTAAATTGGAGAGATCGCAGAGGCCTCTTCTCGTGAGTCTATAACACTGTTTGGCATTACTCAATATTAATCATCACATTAATGATCACATTAAAGATCACATAAATGATCGCATTAAAGATTACATTAATGATCACATTAAAGATCACATAAATTATCATATTAAAGATCACATTAATGGTCACATTGAAGATCACATTAAGGATCACATAAATGATCACATAAAAGATGTCATTAATGATCACATTAAAAATCACATTAATGATCACATTAAAGATCACATAAATGATCACATTAAGGTCACATTAATGGTCACATTAAAGATCAAATTCATGACCATATTAAAGATCACATAAATGTTCATATTAAAGATCATATTAATGGTCACATTAATGGTCACATTAATGATCACATTAATGATCACATTAAAGATCACATAAATGATCACATTAAAGATCACATAATCACATTAAAGATCACATAAATAATCACATTAAAGATTAAATTAATGATCACATTAAGGATCACATTAAAAATTACATAAAGATCACATTAAAGATCACATTCATGATCACATGCTATATACATTGTGAAATTTGCAATTTATTTTGCAATGTAGGTGAATTTTTGAAACATCTCATTTCGTAAAACAGGTGATATTTTTGTCTTGTCTTTTTGTGTAGCATAAGATGTACATATTTTTTTTACCAGAATGTTCGTCGTCAGTGCTTCTCATGATCCAAAGATGATTCACATTTTTATATTTGGTTCATTTCTTTCTTCTTGGCTTTATAATCTTATTAAGTTTTCTGACAAAAATATTGGAAGAATTATTTTAATATTTTTTTTTGACAATGCCAAGACATAGTAACGGAAATAAAAACAATATTCCTGAAAGTTCAAAGAAAGTAACTCGGCAGAAGAATGCAGCTTAAAAACAGTTAATTAAAATATAGAAAGCCAGACTCATGAAAGACGTCGATCGTTTTATTCAAGAATAAATTCTGAACTTAAAACTACAACCCAAGGCTCCATAAACGGTAAGAAAAATTTTAGAAGTTCAACATAACCTAGACGTTATAGATATATATATTTACAAACGTATCCAAAAGATTTAGGACATAGAAAAGTACGAGTTATCTCTGAGTAACAGTATAGTAATTTTCCAAGCTACGCTTTGATGTGGCACACGGCCGAAAGTAAGGGGCACCCAGTGAGGATCGAATTCACTACTCAGCCGTAATTGTTCTAGCGAGACAAGCTTGCTAACCATTACACCACCTCGAGATGCCCTCTCTGAGTATCAGTATTACCAGAACTTTTAGTTAAAGAGTGGGAAAGTTTTCAACGTTCATTTTCTTGAAACGCAATTCAGACGTATTTTTCCCTACAGGTATAGGAATTTATATGCATTCATGGCTTACGGATGGCAAGAAATTAATAAAAAGGAATGCGTGTTGTGAATCATGTTGCGACTGTAGTTAAAGAGTGGAAAAGTTTTCAACGTTCATTTACTTGAAAAGACTGTATCAGCGAAAGACATTTTTTCTCATTTGTGTTATTATACGATAGAGACAGCTGTGGAGGGACCAGTTCTTGGGTGTAGTGGGAGGACAAACTTCAGGGGTACACATGCCCACTTCCTATCTTACCAGTAAACCACGTGCGTCCGAACCTCACTAAAGAATCTGGGTGTGCACAGTGTATCGACGGTTAAAATTCTTGAAGACATCTTCCGATTACGCGCCGCATTTATATCCGAAATTTAGAGAAAAGCAATCCATACCTGTACAGAATTCCACCCACAATGTATTCTAAACAAACGCTCGCCATCTAGGCACAGGTTCAGTAGTCTGTAATATGTGGAGCAAGGGGTTAACATTTTACACCTTAAAACGGAAGAATCTCATCATGCAATAAAAGATATCGAATCTTTTTGAGAAGCCATGGCCGATCAAGGAAAGGTGAAAAGTTGCGAAATATTACGTTTAGATGTATGCAGCTAAACATATAAAGAACGGATGGAGCTGTGGATGGAATGTCAATATTGGTGTGCTCAGGTAAGTTGGGAATGGCCAGGAATGTCTCATGTAGAACTTTCGAATTTCTTGCTACAAAATAAACAAGTAATCTATGTTATTCATAAAACTTACCCACCTGCATTATTTGTCAGTTTCCAAAAGTGAAAATTGCTTGAAAAAAAGATTTGCGGAGATCCCTGACAAAAAAATAATACGTTACTGTATTACTGGAAGATATTACGGAAAGTGAATGAGAATAATATTTCCGGCAGGGCACCATCCTCTCACGAAATACATAGAGTCAAAATGGGAATAATTTGAAGATGATTTCTGACAAGGTAAGTCAGTAATGATAACAGCCCCCCAAAAAATGCAATATGATCACTGGTAAAAAAAATGATTGCTGATGACATTAGGTTTATAATACCCAGAAATTCATACAAGATGTCCTCAAGGATACATGGCAGAGTGTATAATGGCGTTAGTTAGATCCAGTGACAGGACCCAAAGAATGTGAGTTCAATACCCGGTTAAGGCAGTGGAGAACTTGAGGGCAATTAACATGAGATAACTGATATCCATTAAAGCATGGCACGTGGAACTAGAACAGTCTACCGCAGTGAGCGAAATAAAGGGTTCAGTTCGACATTCCAACCAGCTGAAGAAGGCCGTAGCGTACAACGGCCGAAACCTTGTAATAAATATGACGAAAAATGGGGACAATTGTCCGAATAATGTAATTAGTGTACATACTAGTTCATATCAGAAATATAGACAAGTCAGATTTTCTTTCACAGAGATTTTCATATAATTAAATTATCACACCACGTATAATTTATTAACTCAAAACCTCATATCTAAATAAATTTTTGTATTACATTGATAGAGTTTTTTTTGTAATGTGATGACATTCATTAGTCTTTAATAAATTTATTAAATTTTGTACAGTTTTTCCTGGATTCATCAGATATTTGATAACACGTTTTTCAATAGCTTTGTCTTATTTGTAACCTATTCTGTTTATAACTTATTTTCAGATGAATGATGGCAACCATCAAGCTGAATTAGCGAGTTAAAAGTCACGCTGTAACATTTGCCATTAAAAGGCAAGGCTAGATATTTTGCGATTTCTGGCTTCCTGAAATTTGCACAGTCGTTAATTGTCGAAGTTCACAAAGAAGTGGAAGCAACTGACAGGAATTGTAGAGCTGTAGCTAAACGTGAAAAGCTTACTAGAGGTCATAATATCAATGGAAAGTAGAAAATTGAATAAATTTGCTGAAAATTATCGATAAGAAACCTAGACAGTCAATTAACAGAATTGTTAAGGAAGTTATGTTTTCAAGGCACTCTATCAGATGAATTATATATGAGGAGCTTTGATAAAAGTCATATATGATGTAGAGACGTCATTTCCTACATATGGTCAATATTCCTAAATATGGTCAATATAATTATGCAGTGACCTTAAAAACGTTCAAAACTGGCATGAATACAACATTTCTAGCAACCTTCAGAGTTCTAGATGTCCTGAGCAACGACGTAGATGTCCTGCTTGCTTACATTATTCTTTAGGGCTTAAGCATCAATACTGCTGAATATAGAGATGAGTTAGGGTTGTGAGGACTTTGATAGAGAGTGTCAAAAACCAAAGACAATACGCCTACCAACAGGACACTTTACTGTTTTATCAAGAGATGACTTACACTCTCAAAGATCGCTTAAACCCAAATCTATAGTCTTCTAGCTCTCCAGACCTGAATCCATTGGACTAATACCTATAGAGACTAGTCAACAAGGAAGTGAATCAACGCCCCCATAACAATATAAAATCTCTGAAGTCCGATGTAACTAATAAAATTCTCAAACGATCACTGGAGTCGTGTAAGTCAATGTTTCAAGCGACTTAGTGAAGCATTCATCGATGTTACCCATGTATTCGTTAAGGAAATGCATCAGGAAGAGATTCGTGTTTATTCATGGCAATGTGCTGGTTTTACTCCGATAGGAACGCTAGCATAATACACGACCCCAGGCAAAAGCACACAAATGAATGCTGAGATTTTTTCCAGGCCATAAAATAGCGCTGTTTTTGGTTTCATCTGAATCAGTACCTGTCTATCTTGTCTTGAAGTCAAACGCTACGTTCTAACGTCCGAAATTGCTTTGTGTGTGAACCTCAATTCTTAGTTTATGAGCTTATTGCTATATTAGTGTAGCTTTGCCTTATTACTGTTAATTTGCCTTGCAGATATTGTTTATATTAATTTTTGCCCTGTTCATTTCTTTTCTTTCACTTGTTATTTGCTATTGCAAATATTATCAATTCTTTTTGTTGGACAGTTCTGTTACTTGCTTTACATTTGACCGTGTCTCTGCACTCCTGTTTCAGACCATTTAGTGAAGCATTCACCGATGGTAACGACGTATTTATTAAGTAGATGTGTCAAGAAAAGATTCGAGATAAATCATGCCAAGAATTACGGCTCAGCTAAATATATTCTTCTATGAGTTATGAGTCTTTTATTAAATTCATGCAAATGCTCTCAAAGGTATGCAAGCCTATATTTTAACATTACTTGCAAAAGAGTTCATTTTATTGCAGCGATATATCGATTTAAATATTGATTTCCATCATCATATATGTTAAAAATGGATGATAATTTTTTTGTTGGAGAGGCTGGAGGTCATTAAATTAATCTATATATTAATTTTTTAGCAAGGTAAACAATAATCATTTTGAAAATATCAAGGGTGCTGCCTTGTATATATATATATATATATATATATATATATATATATATATATATATATGTATTTGAGGTGAAATATTTTTATTTGTAAAGTATATATTTTCAAAGACAATACAATACATCTTTGTCTTTATTTTATACGATATCAATGTGGAAAGAACCTCGAATTTCACAGTCTACACTTTGGTGCAAATTCCTTGAAACAAAACCAATAAACCCGTTATTTATTCGTATTTTTACAATGAAACATGTCCCAGTACACATGTTAGTACTTCGTATATCTATTCCACAAAGTCATTCCTTGCAGATTGACCCTGCATTCTCGGTTGGATTTAAGTCAGGAGAATTTCCGGGCCCGTCTATATTACTTGATTTGCTCACTGGTAAGGCTTGCCATTGTATTCGTGCAGCGTTGCAATTTTCGAACGGTCCTTGAAGTAACGCCCATCGCAGAAAATGGTCGTAGGACAACTAATCGATAATTGAGAAAATAGTGTCTGATCTGATCACGGATGAGGCAATATTTTGCAAGGCTAAACAAATTTCATGATAGACTCGGAAAATAAAATCATAATACTGCACACCACTAAATAACTTAATCTGAGGAAAAATAGAAATCAAATAAATCCTGTTACTCCAGTACGGCCGTATGGTGAAAGAAAGGAAACTAAATCTGTTGTTTCAATTAATTTGCACAAGGATGTAAAATATTAATCCATTTTTCTATTGATATACTCCAAATTCTCCTGTTTTATTTCTTGGCGTAACACAACATATAGCGAAGCCATGACGTTCGTTCCGAATAGTTGTACATACGTTACTAGAATTAACTGCTGCGAAATTAATTTTCAAACATTTACACATTTCTACTCCTGATTTGTTTTTTGTATTTACTTCCACGATGTAATTTATGTGATTTCATGTATTTAGGAAATATTCTTTTTGTTTTACATGTTTTACCTATGCTTACATTATAACTACGAACATCATTAAATACTTCACAGACTTATTATATATATATATATATATATATATATATATATATATATATATATATATATATATATATAATTATTTATTCGAATATTATAACATAAATATGTTATAAATCACTACAAAAGTAGCCGTTTTGTTTCAACATTTCTGGTGTCCCTTCAAATGATGGTGTTGCTCTACTCTATATTGAGCACTCTTTTAAGAATAGTTTTTTGGTTATTGGAATTCATCCCGTAGACAAAAATCCTATACTTGTATATATATATATATATAATTATTTTTTATAAAAAATTATAACATAAGTATGTTATAAGATCACTACAAAAATAGCCATTTTGTTTCAACACATTCTGTGTCTTCTCAAGTGATGATGTTGAAAATAAAATAAATGGTTTTAAAAGTTTCAGATTAATTAACGATCCTACATTAGGGGAGCATTGTTACAAAAGCTAGAATAACCAATCATAAACGAAGTATAGAAAGATTCAAAAGCTTGACAACGAAATCCTGCTATAATAGCTATTCAGATCTTTAAATACGTGTAATATTAAAAATAATTTATACTAACTAATAATTATAAAATCATATGATAAAATTTAATATTAAAATTAAAAATTGGTAATTTTAAAATCCAAATTTAATCACTATTAAGTTTAAAAACTACAAAATTATTGAGAAAAGAAAAAAATATATATGTTTATTCAATTCATTTCTTCATTGAAATTATGTTCGACAAGGACGCTACAATATATCCGGTCATTTGATAATACATGTATATATTTTTTTTTCCCTTTCCCTTTCATTTCCGTTTTTATTTTAAAGTTTGTGGACGTGGTCTTAAACTCACGCGTCAAGACAACAAAAACACAATCAGATTATAATACATAAGCACCCAGACATAATTAGATATACACACACACACACACACATACACACAAACACACACACACACACACACATACACACTAAAAAAAAAAAAAAAAAAAAAAAAGGAAGTTGGTGGGAAAAACATGAACATCTCTACAGCCTTTTATGAAAAAAGGAGACGTGAAACTAACACTAATACACACACACAGTGAATACACTCTACATGCACATAGACACCAATAGATACACATACATACATCCACAGACAATGACAGACAATGAGAAATCACAACCAATAAATATTTCAGACTTAAATAAATGCTAACCACTTATTGAATTATAACTTAAGGGAGCAAATATACAAAGATAAAAATGGTTAAAAATAATATTATTTAATATATTAAAACGAAAATTCTAAAACCATAAATATCAATAAAAATATATATTATTTATTAATCATATAAGTTGATAATAGTTTCATTATATATTAGGCAAGGAAAAACAGTATACAGAAACACACAACTATATACATATATATATATATATATATATATATATATATATATATATATATATATACACGGAGCAAAAACAAATTAACACACATAAATATACACTCATACATACATATACATATATATTTACATACAGAAATGCATACAAATAAATATATAAACATAACCATATACGCACATATACATATCTATGATAACAAGTACACATGCACGCACATATACATATAAACCTAAATACACACACATATATACACACAGACTTTTATGCACACATACTTACATATAAAAAAAACAGTCATGATATACCAAAGTTTCCATACCCCCACATACACACAAACAAACTCATACATAATAGGTGCCAACACACACACATATATATATATACACATAAACATACATAAATATATATACACACATACATACATATCTACAAATAAACATATATATAAAAATATCTATCTACAATAACAACTAACCATATACACATGCATACATAAAAAATACAACAACACTCACCCAAATACATACATACATAAACGTACTAACATATAGATACATAAATATACCTTCAAAAAAACCAACACACACAATATACATATAGTCTAACATACAAATATATAAACACAATCATACAAACAGAAATATACTTAAATATAGATATACATACACAATAAAATAGGACATACAGATATATATATATGCACACATATATATATATATACATACATACATACACACATACACACACAGACATATATATATACAAATATATAGTGGCGTAAAGCCGAAATTAGGAGGCACTCAGTGAGGAACTAATTCATTACTCAGTCGCACCCAATCCCGCGAACCATGCTGGCCAACCATTATACTGCCGTGATTTTTATCATACATATACATATATATTTTTACATATACACATACACACACATACATACATATACACACACATACATATATATATGCATACATATATACATATATACAACCACACACACACACACTTATATATATATATATATATATATATACACATACATATATATATATTTACATATACATACATACATATACACACACCCATACACACGTACATATATAGGCACACACGTACATATATAGCGTAACAATTATTAACCTCTTCTCTTATCATCTACCATACCTTCCCACCTAATATATATACATATATACACACACACTCACATATATATACACACACATACACATACACACACACACCCACACATATATATATATTTATAAAAAAAAAAAAACAATAAATACACATACACCAACCTACACATTCCTCAGTGCCAATACTCTAACCAACACATAAATAAATATATACACATTTGCACCAACACTAATAACACTATGCAGGTATACAATACACACTTATATCGTAAGTATGACCATCATGCAATAAAAACACTAATCTATTAAAAATACAGCGACATATCATTATCATTTAAAGTATACGACCCCTACACTAAGTTAAATTTATAACGGTGTTTACAATTTACTGTAAGTTCATATCTTTGATTTAAGAGATCAGCCTTGTTTTTAAATCTAATAATTTCAAATTTTTCATTAAGGCATAGGTAACATGGGGTATATAGGGAGTTACATGTACGAGCTTTCTTAACCAAACTCCATTTATATATATATATATATAATTTTTTTTCAGATATCTCTCCATCACATGTACTTTTTTTTTATTTCGGCAAAGTTTTGAATGTCATTATATGAGACATCTGAGACCTTTGTGCAAATAATTTACAATTTCCAACCGAGTCACATCACTCAAAATATTATAGTATAATATGTATTGTATAGATTTTCTTCTCTTTTGTGATTTTATCTATCCTCCGACCTCTAGAAATCGGTATATCTGTAATGAAAGAAATATATGAATAATTATGCTCTTCTATATAAGAGAATATGTTTTAAAATTCGTATATATCTCACCAATGTTGTGTAATTTAACTACAAAATTAAAATATCTATATAACCCTGCTTCATCCATAAAAAAAAATTCATCATACTAAAATAAAATTCTTATTGTTTGAATATATATATATATATATATATATATATATATATATATATATATAGATAGATAGATAGATAGATAGATAGATAGAGAGAGAGAGAGAGAGAGAGAGAGAGGCAGGGTGAAAAATTATAAACTTAAAATCCGGTGATCATTTAAGCACCATCGGAAAACACTGCCAGGACGCTAAATTTTAAATCTTAAATGTTCTAGAATCCGAAGTGTCTAGACAACACAAATTACTTGCGTAATTGATTGCTGAATCTAGTGTTGTATATTCTTATCCAACTTATTAGATTTCACTGTTTTTTACAAATATTTTTCTGTCGGAGTCTGGTATATTTAAAAACAATAAGGATAAGAACAAAAGGAAAAAAGTAGTTGGGACGCTGAATGAGATCGGTCAAAGTAAGCGTCTAGAAACCTCGGGCCACAAGAAATTTAAAATTTAGCGTTTCAACATTTTAAGCGGTTCCTTGCTGTCCATAAATAAAACCAATGTTTACGTTTATACCACAATCCCTCACACATTACATCCATAATATATATATATATATATATATATATATATATATATATATATATATATATATATAATTCCATCAATAAGAGCATTATTGTAGTATGTTTATGTACTTTTAGAGGACAATTGATCGATTTGACTTTTACGGGTTAAGCCTAAACTTATTTTGAATTGTAAGTATAATTTTCCTATTTGTGTGAATATTGCATTAACACCATTCTGAATATAACAATGTTTTTACAGATGCCAATTATCTTATTTAACATAAGCCCATGGGGAATGGAATGATTTTAGAAGACTAAAAAATTTTTTGTATTTTAGCATTCATTTACCCGAATATTACATAAAATTATCTACATTAGATTGAACGGTTGGAGATATTCGTAATAAAATCATATATTTTAAGCTAAAATTCAAGTGGTGTGTGGTCGAGATGCAACGCTCGATTGCTTTCCCTTTCTTAGAGAAGAACTCCCAAGAGTCACTTGAGAGCTTGTTGAAGATGTCATGTGCTTGAAAGACGAACGCTAGTTGCTCGTTATTATGTCCTGACACGTATTTAGCTCATACTAGTTGCTATGTAGGTAGCCGAAAAACAAAGGATGGCAATACATCGCAGCTAATGAAACATAAGCACTCACATGGAAACACCAAGAACATAAACTAATGAAATGTATGTTTTTACGTTGGGAAGTAAATGCCTCTAGCTTTTAGCCCTTTTATCCAACTTGGGGAATAACATATGTTACCATTTCTCTGCGTGCGACAAATTAGTGGCATGCATGCATATATCGGTAGGAAAAATCTATTTGCATGCTGTCATTCACTTCGTCCAACTCTTCTGTTCGTTTATTGTATTAAGGTATTAGTTTATGGGTAAAAGCAAACTTGGAATATTCTTTCTTTCATAGCATCCCAATTATATATATATATATATATATATATATATATATATATATATATATATATATATATATATATAATTTTGTTGTGTAACATTACGTAATGAAATCTCTCATAGTGTAATGGAAATGGAAATATATTTCCAAACCATGTCCTTTTTAAAGTAAAGTTAACAGACCTTCCTGCATATGAAGATAATGAGTCGAAGTGATTTCTTTTCTCCCTTTCTCAATAGTATTTTCAGCAGCGGTCACAATAACTTAGTGATAAGTAAATATAAATAGCCTTTGTTACATTTTGAAACTGTTCGCAATTTCTGTATTCGGAGGTAACGAATGTCACGTCACCAAGTAATTTATAAAAATGGATGGTTCTAAACAAATCTCCCGCACTATTATCAAATCATATGTGTGATTAGTTTGTTCTGTTCTGGAGGCTGGAATTTTTGGGCCCTTATACATAGAAGACGGCCAGAGGTTAGAATGTTAACCTTCCCGCAATATAATCACTGTTTAGAATTTTACCGTAGTCGGTTTTTAAGCAATAAACTTCTCGATGCACGACAGGGGGTAACGTGTGCAGCATTTGTGGGAAGTAGCTGAAAATCTTGCACATGTAGATCCATCTGCATGAAATTGTTTAGGTTAAAATGTTAGGTACACTTCAATATTTGTGCTAGCACCAAGGTACAGAAATTATGGTCAGTTGCTTTAAGAGTACTATCCGCGCCAAATTATGCGATCTTTTAACACAAATTGCTCAACGTTGTTGGAATAAAACCACAGTGAAGAAGCCCAAATGTTCCTGAGCTGACAAAAAGAGATTTGCTAGACATCTTAGCAGAATGGCATACTCGGAAATGATTGACTAGATATTATTCTTACGTTAACCAGTTGTTTCTCAATTAACTGGCTATCGAATGAAATTACCATTTCTTTAACTAAAGTCTCTCTTAAAATGCAACATTTATCTTCATACTAGCAGCATGGCCCAGGGATACCCGTACTTGATTCAAAAACCGTACGACTCATGCATCAATCGCTATCACTTGACTTAAAACATTTTTGCACTTCCTTGCCTTTAAAGGAGTGCCCTTTGCCGTGCTGATGTTGTTACATGCCTTACTTCGTATCTATGTCACATTGCGAATTTTTTCTAAACTCTATACTAAACATTAAATCTGTTACAAAAAAAGAACTAAACAAAAGGAACACAAAACGATCAGCTTTAAAAAAGGACTCGTAACTGGAAAAACCGAATGAAAAAAAATGTTAACAACAAATATTTTTTCACACCCAAACCCAGTTCTGCAGAATCAGAATCAACGTTGAGTTTAAGCAAGCGAATGAGCCAATTAGAATAAAGTGTCATGCAGATTTAAATTTTTCCCACTTGTGACGAGTGCAGCTATCGATTTTTTTGCATGCTAGCATGCTAGTTAACATTCGTGTTGGCTCTCACGCTGGCCAATAGAATCTTCCTGCCTATTCGTGGCAGCCAGCTATTGGCTCTCACTCTGGCCAGTAGAAAATGGCCGCAAACTACATGAAAACTGCCATAGAAGCATGAAGCATTATTTCCACTCTCGATGGGAGTTCGATAATGCAAAGTCGGTATTGGCCTTCCCGCTAACTTAGAGCATATGCATGTAAATTTTGGTGCAAATCCGTCAAATATTACGGCCGTGCATTCGTTACACACGCACACACACATCCTGCCTTTTATAGATAGAGATTTTTCTGCTTGCAAACAATATTTTATCTTTAATGAATTGTTATTTATTATTATTTACTTACACGCTGAAGATGTTATTTCCGTATTATTTCATTAGCGCATTCATTAATATGCACCATTGCATGTTTCACATTTTATAGAACATTAGCAAACGATTATTTTGCATTTACCAACATATATTTCATAAGGAATCTGGAATCAGGAATTATCGTTATTTACATTCGGACAGATTTTTGTTGCTAAGCACGAACCAATAGATTAATCTACGAAGTTGTTGTTCCTTAGGACAATTCTGAATTTCGATCTTAAAGCTTTAAATATAATGTTATTCTTGCCTGCCTGCCTGCCTGCCTGCCTGCCTGGTTCTGTGACGTCAATAGTTACTTGTCAGTCTTGACATCTTCCGCATCGTTTATACTTACTGCTACTGCTGAAGCATTAGTCTCTTATCTCTTTTCTATTTGAACTAGTATTATATATGTTTCTATTCTATGCCTACTGAATGACACGTCATAGGTAACTATTTTTCACGAGAATAGGTTCCTCAAGTCATATAAGTATTACTGTGATTTCCATACTGATGGAGTCTTCCTTCTTAACTTCATATTTGGAGTAGGGTGGAAAGTCAACTTCTTGATTTTGTTATTATTTTCTCGCGTTACATGTGGTATGCATGTTAGTTGTTACCTTTGTTGAAAGTGAGATATTTTCTGTTATGTGGTAGAGTTCTTTGTTTGGGATTCGGCATCGTCATTTCAATAAGTTGAAGGAAAAAATGGTCATCGTTAATACGAAAAGGCTCCACGGGAAACTATTGTTACTCATTGATTGTTTGCTTGCTTGTTTCTTTGATTCTTTCATTCATTCTCACAAAAACCAATTTCTCTCTAATATATATTTTTGCTCCGACTTACCTAACAATTCAATCGGAATGGTCCATTATTTGCCTGAAGAAATGTCTGGGAATAAATGACATAATAATTGATAGACAAAGATTATAATAGTTTCTTCTACTGATCTCGTAATCTAAGAAATATCTTTTTTTTGTTACATATCTTCTTAATTTTTTTTTAATTCCTTTCTTTCGTTACATAGCACTATCTAGTAACCTCTTTCTTTTGGAAACAATGACTAATGAATTTTCTGTGTATCTTCATCAGCCTTCTTCTTTTACCACATTCTTTATCGTTGTCTCATCAGATGTGATTTCGATAAATGATTTGCTTCAATTAGATATTTTATGAAAATCATGATCATGCATTTTCAGATGTCGTACTGCATCACTCGTTCAGGCAATGTGTCCGAATACTTGATAAAAGCCCAACGGCTCTGTGAATATTGACGACGGCACTGCAATCAGAATCACCTTTAAAGAAAGCACTTTGTCAAAATCCGGACATCGCAGTTTGTAAACAAATGATTGGAACATTTTTCAGCAATACCGACATATACAGTTGGTTATCTAAATATTCTAAATGATCCAAATATAACATTTATCTACCTTCCAACCATATTTCAATATTCCATTTTCGTCGTCCTGCGTTTGTGATTGGTTCATTTCAATTTTCTTTCATTTTATCTCATATTTATATATATATATATATATATATATATATATATATATATATATATATATGTGTGTGTGTGTGTGTGTGTGTGTGTTAGAAGTGTCATTCAATTAATCTCCGATATCGTAATCAAGTGCATACTAATTATAAACAAGAGGAAAATATACTAAAAAAATGGTAAACACTAACATATCTAAAACAGATCCTAGCAAAAATATTGAGTTAATCATATACTACACTAAATCTAGTATATCCACCTCAATTATTCGCAATGATTCTTCCCCGCCTGTTAACGATTTCCAGAAAAAAAACATAGTTTACAAATTCAGATGCCCTCTGGGAGATTTCATTTATGTTGGGCACACCACAAACTCGCTTTCACGACACATAACTCTCCATTTGAATGAAAATTGCAACATTTTTAGGTATTTAAAATAACATGCCTGGCCACATGCACAATTCCAGAAAATCCTTGCTGAAAATACAACTATACTTAACCATGAAAACAATAAAGAAAAACTAAAAGTTCTTGAAGATATTTACTTAAAACAGTTGAAAACTAACCTGAACAAAATAAACTTTGAAAACTCCAGGGATATACGTAAATGATTATAGTTGATAACAGGAGCTAATGGTCTATACCAACGGCTTTCCATATATAACACTTTTCTTCATTTTTCGTCGTCATGTGTGATGGCATGAAACGTAAAGCGATATTTGATTCCTGCGTTTCCTATGCACGAACTAATACAACTATACTTAACCATGAAAACAATAAAGAAAAACTAAAAGTTCTTGAAGATATTTACTTAAAACAGTTGAAAACTAACCTGAACAAAATAAACTTTGAAAACTCCAGGGATATACGTAAATGATTATAGTTGATAACAGGAGCTAATGGTCTATACCAACGGCTTTCCATATATAACACTTTTCTTCATTTTTCGTCGTCATGTGTGATGGCATGAAACGTAAAGCGATATTTGATTCCTGCGTTTCCTATGCACGAACTTATCCTTGCATAGCAATCTTCCATGCAAACAAAATAAACTATCATTGCTGCAATTTCCGCAAAGCCATTCTAAAATAAAAAATTACTATCTTTGTTATATAATTTATTATTTAATTTATTGTAATGTATTTGTAATATCTGATGATGGCTTAAGCCGAAATATTAGACAGGATTAATAATAAAAACATGTATCAACATGATGATTTTCTTTTCTGTTTCAGTGATAATGCTAAAAAGCTTATTCGACAATATGAAAGGAATTTACTTAAAATAGATAGACAAACCTCGTCTATATTATTGAACGAAACATGCATTAATATATATATATATATATATATATATATATATATATATATATATATATATATGGCAAAGTGCCCGAGTGGTTAGAACGTTTATGAGTGAAATTGGGTAACATGGTGACCGTGGAGCTGTGTGTGCTGGTGTTGTTAAGATTGTTGACCATTCTAGAAAACATGCTCTCTCCCAGAAACTGTAACTGAGGTCTGCTAGGCATAGTTGGAGTATAAACCACGGGTTAGCTCTTTGGATGTTGAACAAACACAATTGTGCACAATAGGATATTAGACGGATATCCTGGTATACAAATGGGTAAGTATTATACATATATATATATATATATATATATATATACACCCGACTCTCCCGTAGAATTCGACGTATAAGTGTCAAGCAGATCAGTTCCTAGGAAACCGTCAGCCCGACAACAGCACACGAGAAATGATTATAGTGGTGAAGGTTACGTGCAGAACCATCCACACTTTTTGAAGGGCCGAATACAGAGACCTGGTGCACTAAGCGCCACAAGGTCCCCAAACGACCCTTCGTAGGTTTGGAATTCAGAGTTGTCCGTCTCTTAGACTCGTTGCCATCCAACGCTATAGAAGCCAAGTGAATGTAATGGATTCTACTGGAATTCGAACTCGGCTCTCAGATTCCTCAATCCAGCCTCATACCTAGCCATTGTATATATATATATATATATATATATATATATATATATATATATATATATATATATATATATATATATACCACACACACACACACACACACACACACACACACACACATATATATATATATATATATATATATATATATATATATATATATATATATATGCAGGGGAGCGTTGGGTATTTTTTTTTCGGGCATGCCCTTCGTTTGTTTTTCATTTTGTCGTATTGTCGGTTCAGTTGGGTACCGTCTGTGAGAAAACAGACCACCATGACGCAATTCACTCAACCAGAAATTTACTGCTTGACATTCTCGCCGGAGGCTCTAATACGAACATTTCAAGTCAATCTGAGCACAGTGCAGAGGATTCGGAAAGCGTTAGATGAGTCTAATGTTGATAAAGGAAGGTACGCCAGCTAGGAAAACTCACTCATGAATTTGTTGGTCAGGGCCTCAGACTCAACACAGAGACCTACATCAAGGATCCTGAAGAGGTAGTGCAGCCCTGAGTCTAGAAGGTGGCCGCCGATGAACCTAGTTCTGTCGATAGGACTCTGTACCGTGCCACACAAACAGGAAAACCCTGTCATGTCTGTCCGAGAATTTCTGAGACCACATCAACCCTCACATCTGACCACCTAACTCAGCAAACTACAACTCCCTTGGACATTATGAGAAGTTGATCGAGAGACGAACAAAACTTCTTGTAATGCTAAAGATGAACTGAAGACAAGGATTATGGAGGTATTATTTAACTTAAAGAAGGAGATCGCCCGGAAGAGTTACAGGAGATTCCGAAGTCGCCTGAGGCCGTGATTGAGACTAATGGTGATTTTATTAAAAAAAAAAATTTACTCTGTAGTTTTTCATGATATTTTTTGTGTAATTTTGATGAATATATCCTTTAAAATGAGATGCCAGTGTTATTTTCATTTTTACGTAATTTAGACGACAATTTATCCATCGCACCCAGAAATTTTTTTTTTCTTTTTCTCTTTTTCTCTTCCTCGCTGCATCTTCTTTACCTTCCTCTCGTTCTTTACTGTTATAGTTTTATTCTACCCTTCTTCACCACTGTTTCCTTTTCTTCTCTTTGTTTGATTATAATCATTCATTCCAAGTCCAATCATCACTATTTGTATTTGATCTATTTTTTTAGAATTTTCTTTTAGCTGCCCTTTCTATTTCATCGAATTATATTTATATTTTTTCTGTCATTTCTTCAAGGTCATAAACACTAACACTGAACCCATTTTTTCTTGTTGTTCTACTATTAATAAAAATAATTTCATAAAACCTACTGTATTTGTCTTTTTTTATTTATTTTCTTCAAATTGTATTATTATTTTGATTTTGATTATTTCCAATCATTCACATTTCGCCAGCAGGGATACTTTAATTAACCAGAACTCACGCCCATTTGCTTATTTTTTTTATCTGCCTTCTTCTACTACTAGGCCCGATCAAGACAGCCGAATATTATCAGGGTCGTAGAGGCACGACCTGTACTGCAGCCGAATTAACAGTCTTGTTTCCTGGATATGATAGTCTGCCAGAACTTAATCCTCTTTAACCTGATTTTGAATACAGTGTTTTCTTTCTCCTACACCGGTTGCCACACAAGGCTAAACGATCCAGTCGGTCCTGAAATTGAAACGCATTTGGGGCTAGAGAGAGAAGAGATCGATTCATACCTTTCACGAGGCTATTAGCACGTAAGATAATGCAATAGACTCGACTGGAATTCGAACTCGCTCTGTGATTCCTCTATCGAAACCACTTTCTTTATGATGGCAACGAACACTCGCTGGCATTTTTGTCATGCCAACGAATACTCGTTGTTTCTTTCGTAAATGTTCTTTGTAGTAGAGACTTTGTAATTGCAGATGCAACTATAGTACGCCAGTGAAAAATGTTGGTGTCAAATCCCTTCAAATATTACTCGCGCTAATAGTACTGACTCGATAATACTCGCTCGACTATTAGCCACCGAATAGAGGAATAAAATAATAATTATAGTAGAGAATAGCGATTCATATAGGAAAAGAGGATAGAGTAGAAATGGCGATTTGTATAGTATAGAGGATAAACTAGTATAGCAATCCGAATAGTAATATAGGATAGAATAGAAATTGTGATCAATTACATACAGGCTACCTCCCATATATGCGTTTCCGCTATGGTCACGTGGTCTACTTAATTCAATAATGGGATCGCCTGTCTTTGCTCATTGACGATCTATGTTCAAACTCAAGTGTCGGCAGCGACACTTTATTCCTATATAACAACATTATCCATCGTGTTTCCCTACTACTACAACTACTACTAACATTACTACTAGTACTAATATTACTACTACTAATTTTTACTTTCTAAACCCCTTTTGCAATTGTTTTCTTTTTGTTAACTTTTTTGCTTAATTTTTAATTCTAATATTTTATTTTTTCTTCTTACTCACCATTTTAAGTCTAACACAACATTCATTATAAGCAGCAAGAACTCTGATGATTTTCTTGTTTTATTTATACCTTTTTTTTAATTCTTTCTAAGCTTCCAACTTGATATTGTACACTATTTGTTTTTTTCCTACTGCTATTTTTGTCATCTTGGCCAGTGCATTTGCTAAGAACTGACCATCGAAGCGGACAAGATCAGTGTGAAAAGTGCGTGGTCAGCAAGTGATTTACGTTCATAGAAAAATTAATGGAGATATCACTGATTATATTTAGCCAATCTCACCCAATCTCATTTTCAGGACTCACGCACAACGCACATCTGTGTGTGTGTGTGTGTATATATATATATATATATATATATATATATATATATAGAGAGAGAGAGAGAGAGAGAGAGATCACACAAATATATATATATATATATATCACACAAAAATATATATATATATATATATATATATATATATACATATATATAGAGAGAAATTTTTTTTTGTAATTTTTCATTTCTTCAGGTTTACTTGCATATCAAGGCTCGAAGCATTTTTATGGGTTTCAACATTACAAATCAACGTGTAAAAACACAATTCGTAAAAGAGACATATGACAGTCATCCATGAGGGAAGCGATAACTGAAAAATCACCTAAGAAATACAATGCATACCTGTAGATACATTTCTATGTAATAGTTTTCTCCAAAACTGGAAATCTGTATCAGTGAAGTCATATAGGTAATAAAGCTGAAACATATTTGGGTGCTTAATTATTCACTTTAACCTGACCAATCAAATGAGACATACTTTGTAAATATGTTGGGAAACACAGAATGAGAGGGGAACCCAGCTAATCTGCTGTATTGCCTCACAGATTAACAATGTCGTAAGGAAAGAAGATATATGATAGAGAAGGAAAGAGTTACTGACTTTTTATCAATTTAGGGAAAGTTAGGAGACGATCAAGAAAAGATTCTATCTACATCCATCCACTTTAAGACAAATAATTTACAAATAGAATGCATTTAGCACCTCCTTGCAACAGGAAAATATGGTGCGAGAAATGTTCAGATCAGGGGTCTGCATTTCAGCCTCTGGACCTGGACGAGTCTATATTCGCCAGGGAATCAGAATTGAGTTGAAGCTTGGATGGCCCTAAACAAAACACCAAAATTACCGAGGAATGACATAAAAGGAAGAGAATTCATACTCTGGATTGGCCTAGTCAAATCCCGGATCTCAAGCGAATAGAAATGTTGTGGTTAGGCCTGAAGCGGGCGGCTGATACCAGATGTCCCTCCAAACTCTCTCAACTGGCTGAGGTTTGCAAGAAGGAGTGATAAAAAAAATCTCCAACCGCAGAGCGAGAGACTGATCAATGGCTACAGTAAACTTTTGTTTAAAGTAATCCCTGGAGAAGAAAGTTCCACAAGGTACTAATTAAAAGTGTTCACATTTTTTGCACATATCAAGTTTTTTAGCTTTGGTGAAATAAATCCCTTTTTTTTAAAAAAAATAATTAAAATAAATACTTTTTAGTTTGTGTTCATTATTTGGAAAGTCTACTCCACAAATTCGTGTCGGGAAGCACATTTAATAGGCTTATTTTAAATTTTCTCACGATCACAATGACCATGCCTGGGTAGTCGCAAACTTTCAAGCAGCTCTTTATACTTATATATATATATATATATATATATATATATATATATATATATATATATAGATAGATAGATAGATAGATAGATAGATAGCACTGACTCAAAGGATAAAACCATAGTTAGTCATAAAGTTAATACTCAGAAGGTTTGTATTCTCTTTACACACACAATATATATATATATATATATATATATATATATATATATATATATATATATATGATTTCCTGGACATTGAGTTTTACCTGGATTCTATTCTCTTGGAATTTTTTACACACACACACACACACACACACACACACACACACACACACACATACACACACACACACACACACACACATATATATATATATATATATATATATATATATATAAATATATAAATCTACACTCAGTGGACAGTACATGGTGAAAAATTGAATGAATGTCGAGTTGATATAAATTTGTAACACCGCTGCGTTGAGTATGACGTCTCAATTCTAATTGTTTAAGGATATTGCTTCAGAATTTGTTTAAAACATTTCACCTCAAGCAAGGTGGTATTGCCACTAGTACACAATGAGCTACACAGAGTATAAGTAAGGGAAATGACTGCGTATAGGAAGGGGTGAGAAAAGGGAAAAAAAGAGAAATTTTGGTGGATAAAAAGAAGAACGGGTATCAAGGCAACAGAAGATGTCGACTGACATTAGATTTAAGTCTTTGAAGATTATAATTATCAGGGAAGTAAGTAAAAGGAAGGGAGTTCCACTGTTGGGAAGTGCGAGGGAAGAAGTTGTTGGAGTAGAAGTGGCGGTTACATTTAACTGTTTCATCATTAAAACGATGGGAGCGAGATGCCAATCTAGTAGCACGTTTAAATTCATACAATCCGGGCATCAGTGAATATTGCTCGTCGGAGCAGATGCCATTAAAATATTTATAGAAAAGGCAGTGGGAAGCCATATTACGTCAATGAGAAATTGACTGGAGTCGAGATGCCAAGTCAGGATAAACTACATACGCTTCCTGGGTAAGAAGATGAACTGCATCCGGCAGCGTGGCCTGTGATTGAGGTTTTAAAGGACTTCTTTATTGCTGGTGTTCCCAGATCTGCCCGGCCCGGGGCTGGTGGAACCTGTTTGGGTCACAGCTGTGGGCGAGTGGTTAACCGTCAAACTAGCATCAAAACACTATGAAAGTGTAAAAATGGGTTTTAATGCTGGCAATACATATTTGTAAATGATTATTACCAGAAATCAACTTTTTGCAAGAAATATAATACTACCAGCAAATCATTTTATCAGCATGCATTTTTTGGAAAATAAAAATCTTGTCGGTATTAACTGAACCATTAAGGCTAATATGCCGTAAAACAAAGCAGACAAAAGCTACTGCCAACGTTCGGTGAATAAAATTGAGTGATAATATCTTTATATGAAACGTGGGGCATAATCTATTTGTTATCTTTACGAAGAAATCTTACTGTTACTTTAACCCATACACTTACTAGTGAGAGGAAAATCATTCAGTAACTGATATGTCTTCATAAGCCTTCTTGCAAAGGTCGGCTGAAATGTTCATAGGCTGAAAGATGGTCGGGCAACTATTCTAATCAGGCACGTATGTTTTTGGTGTACCAACGAGTGTGTCTACTTCCATTTATATCTTGGTCAGCCTATGATCTTTTCAGCCGATACTATGAGTCTTACATCCTTGTCATTTTCTGTTTCTGCTACGATTTCTCACCTGATATAAAACTAAAACTAAAAAAAAAAAAAAACTATAGAGCCTGTCAAATTCTTGAAAAAGCCAAAGTAAAATTGTTCAAATAAAAGCATCGCACTTCTTTGTATTGTTGATCGGAATAATTTTAGGTAACCCGAGAGTACCGGTTGTCTACCACAAGAAAATCCTTCCGATTGGATAATTCACGGAATACTTGCTTCAATATGCGCTCGATATATTAATGCAGTGAACACAGTAAAACTTGAGAAAGGAAATATTTTAATAAAATTTATTTGTATAATGTAATTAAAAGTAAGAAAATTTAATTTTGTCTAATTAAATGTAATATTTAAATTTTAAGCATTGCGAAATTTGTTTTGTATAATTTTGTGATATGCTTATAATTCATACTTATCATCTTAATTGTAATGTTTACGACAAAAGGATGACGCTGATATTAAAATTAAAATCGAATATATAATAAAAAGCAATTTATAAAATATTTAATATACACCTCTACCGCTAACTGGGTGTGTGTGCTTTCCTAATATTAATATTTAAGCGCATCTAATAATGTACTATATATACATACATACACACACACACACACACACACACATATATATATATATATATATATATATATATGTATGTATGTATAATATACTATATATACATATATATATATATATATATATATGTATCTATAATATATATATATATATATATATATATATATATGTATATATATATATATACATATATATATATATATATATACATATATATATATATATTATATATATATATATATATATATATATATATATATGTAGTCATGTATATATATATATATATGTGTGTGTGTACTTTTTATATACATAAGTAGCATTTTTCAAATGTGCTGTGTGGTTGTATTCGAAAACACGCAAAGCTGCTGGGTTTTAAATACAGGTATTCCGGGCCTCAAGGCATTCTTTAATTAGATGACCAGAGTCACAAAATTTACTATTAATTTCTCTTCCTTCCATATAATAAAGATTATTAAATATCGATAAGTTTGGAATCTTTCATAAAACGTGACAGTTTTATAAATTGTCATTAAAAAGTTGTTTAAGCCGAAGCAATTTAGCCAACAGAATGTCCAACTATCATCCAGAAATAAGAGTTTATTAATTATTCATTCTACATCTGAATAGTTGTCGTATATATGTTAATTGCTTACGTAAGTAGCAGGCGAAATTAATGTCGACTGTTTAACTAATCACAGTTCTGGCGTTTTCATCGTTCAGATATTTTCTTTATTTTCTTACGTCACGATTCCCGTGTAGACGTGACAGCCAGTTTGATGGAACAGCAGTAATTTCGACACAATGGTAATGAAGCCACATAAACTATAATAGTGAAAGCATTTCTATGATTAGATTGACCCTACTACGCAAAATAGAGCGAATTCTAAGTAAAACTAAATAATAGTAATATGTTCGCAATAAAATAAGAAGTACCTGTTGCCTGTTCGTTTCCGATTATTACACTCTGATAAATTGGTTAGCTAATCCCTGTGGCAGCTGCTGGCTCAGGTATATTTCTTTTTATTCTATTCCTACAAAGAGGAAAATAATGAGGAGGATTGAACGCATGATCTGTCGCGATCAACTGTTTGCAAGCACAGTCATCTATGTGTTCCAAACAATTCTATCGAACCAATTTCACTAGTAATCCGTAGTATGGCTATTAAACAATCCCAAACTCTCTCATACGCTGGGATCCTCTTCTGAGGAAAACTTCATCAAGAAATAACCTCCTTCGCTGATGTTGAAATGCTTTCTTCCCTTTACCAACAACAACTATATATGTATTAACCAAATATGGCATATAACATGTTCTGAATGTATAAACCTTTTGTAATATCTGATTTCATTCGAAGTATTTCCAATAACTTTTTAACCCGGGAGTGATTAAATCATACAAATCGAGAGTTTTTTTTATGAATAAGTATACAAATATTACATGTTTGATGAGAATACTTGAATAAATGTTCCACATTTTAAAAGAATTTATTTACTTCTGGAATTCTGTTAAATTAACTCGACTCGTGTGTATGGCGTTTCCGGCTTTGTTTGAACATTGGATCTTCTTCTTAATTTGGTGTGAGAGATTCAGGTTCTTACCTTTATATAACATCCTGTTATTCTACTGTCTTGTGTATTAATATCTAGCGTTCAGTTAGGTTGACTAGCTTGTTTATGATCTGTGTTCCCACCGAGATTCTTCTAGGCACGTTTCTACAAATGCTGCCTGAGAGGTTAACTTGTGGTTCATCACACTGGATTCCTCGGTCATTTGATTTTCTGAAGTGACACCATGTACAAAACTTGATTTGTTATTTTATAAGGTAAATTCAGTACACCCTATGTCTTCAACCATTTGTCCTTCTTAGATCAAGCATACCTGATTGACATTATATTCGATTCAGATCTCGGGTATTCCTCGGTTTCTATGACATTATTATTATTATTATTATTATTATTATTATCATTATTATTATTTCATACTACTTCAGGGCCTTGTTGATCATGCCTCTCAACAACTATCTATCCTTCGTACTTCTTAATATATTTTATCTTTTCGTTGTCTGTCGTTACGAGTTATGCCCCTCTTGCCTTCGAACTTTCTTGTGAATATCATATTTTCCAGGCCTTCTTTCCTCATTCTGTGCCTCTTCCTGGTGTTTATTATAATCTTGCATCTGTGGGTGGTGTAATGTATAACTGCTTATGAATTGGAAACCGGGGAGCCGAGTTCCATTTTCAGCCGGGTTAGTTCTATTAACTTACATACACATAATATTGGGAAAGGTATGAATCTGCTTCTTCTCCCCTCAGCTATGGGTTACTTTGGAGAACTTGTATCAGTAAATCATTATTATCTCCAGAAAATTATTTCAATCAAAATATATTTTCTGACTTTAAATGACCTACAAATTGTTGGCAAGCCGTAAAAAATAAATAAATAAAACATTTAATAAGTTGTGCGATGCTTTTCCTTGACTTTTGTATGTCCTCTGAATGTCAAATTTTCCAAAGACTCTTTCCGCATTCTGTTCACTAGGAATTTCAACTGTCTTTTGATGTTTGTTATGTGTGCTTTTTTCTTCCATTCTCTCTAAAACGTCGTCGTTTCTCACATATTTAGTCCATGGCATCTCAACATCCTTCTGTAGAGCCACATTGCTCATTGCATCAAGTCTCTTCTTCATCTGTGAGGAGATTATCCTGCATTTACTGTCATATAGAATGACGTGTATTACTTAACATTTCAGTACTCGTTTCTTTTTTCCAAATAAACTTTCCTCTTTTTTAATACATTACTTAGCTTTTGGAAGGCAGTGAATATATTATACTCATTGATATTTAGCTAAATTCATATATATATATATATATATATATATATATATATATATATATATATATATATATATATATATATAAAACAATGAATATTAAGAAATATTGAGTCTAATAATAATAATACATCGATCGGTGTTGAGATTACAACAATCGTAATCTACGTGATCTTATTCGCTGTATAGTATGTGCTAGGCCGGGGCTATTCCAGTGTTTTCAATTGCCGTAATTCTAAACTGATTACCCGTTCTGGGCATGGCGTTAAACAACATCCGCGTGCTGGGTAAGACGATAAACTACGTCAAACAGTAAGGCCTCTCATTCGGAGTTTTTGAGGAGCATGGAACCACGTCTTAATTGCTGGTGTTCCCAGGTCCACCCTGGCCTGGGGTGGTAGCATCTGTTAGGGTTCCAGCTATGGGCAAATAGTTAACCCCCAAACTGAAGTAAAAAGCATTACGAAAGTGATAAAATTGGTTTTAATATCAGAAATACGTTGTAAAACATTTATATACCAGTGTTAAATTTTTCAAGGAAAAACAACTATTACGAGCAATATATTTTTGAAAAAAATATTACCAGCAATACACTTTTGAAAATAATATTACCAGCTATAGATTTTTGACAAAACAAAATATTACCAGGAAAAAAAGTTGTCGGCATTAAATAACTCCCTGTGGTTGATATGCCGTAAAACAAAACACTGATTACAAATAGCGGTTTGGGAGTCTGATTCTGATCCCCTATTTACTCGAGAGCTGGATTGAAAAGAGATCGATTCAAATGTTTATCGTCTTGCTCGACTGGAATTCGAACACTGTTCACTAATGTCTCATTCCAATCTGCGAACCACCACACCATCAGCACGTCTAAAATATAGCAGAAAAAATTATTGATTGATGAATACACAACATCGAAACGTGTAAGAAATGTTAACAGAAATCTGACACAAAAAACAAGAATGCTGAAAGTATTGGCAAGATAAACCCAATAAAAAAATTGCTTTTAAGACGATGAAAAGGAGAATTGAGAAAAAGGAAATGAAAACTAGAAAGAAAATAATTGAAAAGGCGTCGTTGCGAATGTAAACATAAAAAAAGAAAGAATGGAATTAAAAATATTAGCTTTTTTTTTTCTCTGAACTGTGTTCCTTCAAGACGTTGGCGATCATGACTATGCAGAATTTCATGTTCTTTCTACCTCTTAGTAAATATTGTATTTTTGCTATTTCACCTAACAGGTATTCTGTCAAATATTTGTACAAAATATTTACATAGATTATGATTTGAAACATCGGATTCCGTAGGATCAGCGAAGTTAAGCAGCGTCGAACCTCGTCAGTACCTAGATAAGTGAACACTTGGGAACAACATGAGCTGTAAGCTTGGATATGAGGATGGTGTAATAAATCGTGTCTTATGAATTGGAAATCGAAGAGCCGAGTTCTAATCTCAGCCGAGCTACTTATTTTCATTTACGCAAAAATACCTTTGGGAAAGGTATGAATCCACCTATTCCCCCCAGAGCTATGGGTTAATTTGGAGAACATGTATCAGTAAATCATTATTATCCGCAGATAATTATGACAATCTAAAATATATTTTCCGACTAAATAACTTGTAAATGTGTTATACCCGAACGTACCTATTTCTATTGTAATAAGTAGTAGTAGTAGTAGCAGTCGCCAGGGGAGCTCAGTGAGTTGGTCTGATTTCAGTCTGAAGTCGGACGACCGGCTGACCGGTTGAACTCTCTGCCTTCGGGCGGGGAGTATCCCGAACGAGGCTACGCCGAAGGCGTAGTCTCTTTCCGGGAGGTAAACCGACCCTGAACCCGTTTATACGGGTTTTAAAAGGGCATATTTTTGGCGGAGCCTACGGGCTCGGAGATCCCAGGTTAAACCGGCCTTGTGCCACATGATGCTCTCGTGGGGGTGTGACTAAATACCGCTCAGTGAGTTGTGTGAGTCAGTCGATGTCGGACATTAAAAAATCAACCACCACAACTAGATTGCTGTGTCATTAAGTATTATTTCAAGTTCCTAACGTTTTGTATGTCGGAACCTTTTAGGACCGACTCAGTATAATACAAGCCTCTACTGTGAAAACTACTTTACAACAAAATGTTTGGTAAACCGTAAAATACAAAGCAATGAAACAATGAATCGGCTATGAGCTGTTTTTCCTTATACCGCTTGATTTCAGTATATCATGTAAATGCCAAATTTTCCTGACTCTTTCTTCATTATGTGGCTCAGAAATGTCCACTATTTGTCTCTGATCTTTGGTCATTTTTGTTTTCATTCTCTGTAAAATTTCGTCTGTTGCCAAAGTCATTTATTTAATTATGATAAAAGTGTTCAAAATTCACTGTCATATAGGAGGACTGATATTACATAACAGATAATTGCATTTTTTATTAGCAAAATACATAAAAAAAAACTACGAACTTTAATAAATATCGCTAAGAGAAATATCTAGATTAGGCAGAGAAGCACAGGAAAATGTATTTCCCAGTTTGTATTTTTCGGAATTAGTGTCGAAATGCTACATTCGTTTGACTTGTTATCGCATCTCGAGATCATCACCTCGCCAAGCAACAAGACTTAGAAGACAACAGCGAGTAGATGAAGTAATATTTTGGCAAATGATGTAAACTGTCAACTTATACAGTGTGAGCTGAAGATGATATTAAGATTGTAATTATATTTAACCATTTCAGCCTTCATTGACAGTGCTAGCAATGCGTCTCAAGTTATACTTTTCCTCACTTCATGGTTTCTTACTACGATCAAAGATTAGTATCTTTTCTCCTCTTCTCTAACAATAATATTAGCCTTTATCTTATAACGCATGTCAGCATTCATTAAAGGAACAGCCACTGATAATCCAGTTACGTTGTTTTCAACTCGATGGTCATCGCATTTGGATCTAAGTTTGGTACTCTCTCTTCCTCATATATAATGTTAATCATAATATTAGCCGTTTCCTTACAAGGAAACATTCGGCATTTATTGACTGAATATTCAGCGCGACATTGCGCTGCAAATCATAAAATATTTCTATTAAAAGGATTTTCAGGAAAGTAGGTTTCTCAAGTCTAGAAACTATTTTTATTCTTTGCAATATTAATGCGGATTTTCTTTACTTTCTTTTTGTTTGAAACTGTGTTAAACTTCAGAAAATTATGCCATTATTTATTCTTCGCGTTATATATTCTTATTTCTTAGACAAGAATTTCGGAATGGCAAGATTTGAGAACGAGCCGAATTTCTTCCTAAACGTCCCAAAAATATATTAAGATTCAAGTAATTTTTAATCATTCACCTCAACCAAGGCAATAAAATCACTAAGACACAAGGGGTTACCGAATGTTGTAGAATACGAAAAAAACGCTAAGAAGGCTAATGTGTACATTCGGAAAAGCTGATTATTGTTCACATTTTCAGAAAAAGTTTTCAAAGTCATAAATTAATAGAATTGTCCCCAGCTTCTTCAAATACTGATCCGATAGATAAGTAAATAACCAATACTATTTAATGACCTATATGAGAATGGTTAACAATATTTGGGTTAAGGTCTGAAGTCAGCATCAAAAGGGACTTACAAAGCGAAAGAGTATTTACGCAAAAACATTAATGTGTAAAAGAAGCATTAATTTTAGTAGACTTTCATAAATCCAATATTATTATATAAAATATTAAAATCAAGTTGGTATTCTGGCTGCGAAACTGAGACGTCAAAATAAAGAATGGCGTGAAATTGAACTATCAAGCAATTCTCATAATAGACAATGGTGAACATTTGATTTTATGTCCCTTTTTTAATCTCGATTGGGTCAGCTTTTTCCTTCCCCATGGCCGTACTTATTTTATCCTTTCTCTTTCCATTGGCAACAGTGCCATTTGAAGGATCTAGCTACCATCATTTATCTTATTTTGTTTGAATTTTGATATTTTTAGTTTGTTTTGGGGGCTCATCTCCCCACCCCCGTCATCGCGTATCATTTACAGATTTTTATATATAGATTTTTTTCTGCTCATTAAATTTTATGTCATGGGGATGTGTTTCTGTAGGTCCCCTGAATGTATGCGATATTTTGATGATATATCAGTTCATGTGGTGGATGTGCAAATTTTCACGGGTCGTGAATCGGAGCAGCTAGATATAAGATAGTAAGTGAGGACCAGTCTCAACCCTTTCCCCTTTTTAGTCCGTGTGCCAAAATTCTATTTTATTTATAATAAATTTCGACAATCGTTAATGTAACAAGATCAACCGAATTTTAAAGGGTATAGCAAGTGATGTCTTCCAAAATCAAAACCAATTATTAAGAAACAAATAAGTAGAGCTAGAAAGGAAGACGACAATGTTGAAGTGTTATAAAATATTGGTCTTCCTAATAGCAGAATATTTTAGACAATATTCTTACAGATGAGAAAGAGACAATGTGACAGAGATGTGGTTCTACAGAAGGATACCAGGAATTTCATCAATGGAATATGTGAGTAACGATAAAGTCTTAAATAAAATGAGAACAAATATACTTTGAACTTTCTTTGGAAAATAATGAGGAAAGGGATATTGGAGAATAGGGTACTCACAAGACCTATATTTTTCTAGTTTACAAATATTTTGTATATAATATAAAGCCGAATTTTATCCTTACTCTGTAAGAATAATTCTTTATTTTTGTTTCTTTTTTTCCGGAGGACATATTGTATTAGAGTCTTTCTTGGAGATAATAATGATTTACGGTTAAACGGTCTTTATTTAAGGTATGAATGCCTATAAAAGAGGTGGATTCATACATTTCCCACGTGTTTTGCCCATAAGTTTATGTAACGAAACCTGAGTTCGAACTCGGCGTT
Source organism: Acanthosepion pharaonis (assembly GCA_903632075.3). Lineage (NCBI taxonomy): Eukaryota > Metazoa > Mollusca > Cephalopoda > Sepiida > Sepiidae > Acanthosepion > Acanthosepion pharaonis. The sequence continues at coordinate 2,476,335 of CAHIKZ030000355.1, read as the reverse complement.
CCGGTTTTCCATCCCCAGTCTCGATTGTTTCCACTGTCCCTCTTGCGTTCAATCTGTCATGTGAGTATCCAGTTTTCCAAACACCCTTTCCTTATTCTGTTCCCTAGAAATTTCAACTGTTTCTTCATGATGTTAATTCATATATGTGTATATATTATCATATGTGTCATTTTGTTTCCATTTTCTCTAAAGCTTCATGTTTTTCATTTGTTCCATATATGCTATTTTCCGCATCCTTCTGTAGAATCACATTTCTGTTGCTTCAAGTCTCTTCTTCATCTGTGAGGAGATTGTCCAGCATTCACTGCCATATAGAAGAATTGATATTTTAACCTAACTCTTGAAGCAGAAATTCTTCTTTTGTCTGTCATGTTCTTTTAGGTCATAGGCGATCATGGCCCTCCACACTCTCCTGTCCCTTGATGTTAAGTATAAGTGTCTTAACGTTTCTATTTTCTGTAAATTTTCACTGTTGTTCGCATGGTCAGTCCATGTTATTCTCATCATCCTTCTGTAGAATCACATTTCTGTTGCTTCAAGTTTTTTCTTTTTATGTGAGGAGATTGTCCAGCATTCATCGCCATTATAGGATAACTAATAAAACATGTCAGTTCTATTTTCTTTGTTTCTAATGGAATGTTTCTTATTATTTGATAAGATTTTTGCAAGGCAACTTTTGCTATCCCAATGTGACTTACGATAATATCATTATTTTCATAAGCAGTAATAGTAGCAGTAATTGTAATAGTAGCAGTGGTAGTAGGAGAAATTGTCATAATTATTATATTCGATCAAGTCTGTTTATGATTGTATGTATACAAGAATAAATTACTTAAAAATTCGACATTCTTATTCTAAGATATTATTATTATTATTATTATTATTATTTTCTTTGGTTTCTGGCGTTTACACATTTATGGCATCATGAACCTTTCCAATGACAAAAAAAAAATATAATAAAAAGATTACATAGATAAAGCCCTTCGTAAAGTGTGGGCTGTACTTGTCAGAACAATTTTTTGTATCTCCTTGAGGCATGGCCTTCCAGGAATCCCTTCAATTAGTCTACTGCAATCTTTTCCAACAAAGCCTAGGGCTCCAACTACAACAGGGATTGTTGATGTTCCCATATGCCACATTTTCGAGATTTCTATTTATTATTATTATTATTATTATTATTATTGATTATGTTCTACGGCTTATCAACCCTTTACGCGTTTTTTATTTAAAGCCAGAAATATTTTTCGATTGTAAGGAGTTTTTTTGAGATAATAAAGGTTCAGTTATAGAATGTTTACAAATAAATCAAATGACGGGGTAAAAGATGTAAATTCATAGCTTTCCCGAGGGCCTTTTTCGCTTTAGTGAATATAGGGAACACATTGTAAATTGGAAATGGCGTTGTAATAAATATGACCGGATAATGTAAACAGAGTATCGGAAATATTTGATCAAATTTGGTATAAAAACGATGATGTGAATTACATGATGTCGGGTAGTGTATAATATAGGTTTAATAAAAATAATTATACACTGTCTATTTTCTCATAATTATACTTTTTTTTTTTAAGTATTTCACCCCATGCAAGGCGAGAGTGCCACTACCACCGAAGGGTGACAGAGAGCAAGTGTAAAGAGGAGTGTTTGAAGAAAGGGTATAGAGAAGGACGTGAATCGGGATGAAGGCATCAGTAGATGTCGAGTAACATTACATTTGAAAATTTGAAGATTATAGCCATCAGAGAAACAAGTAAGAGTAAAGGAAGTCGGAAGTGCGAGATAAGAAGTAGAAGAGACGGCTACATTTAACCGTTTCGACATTATCTGAAGCCTTCATCTTCTTTTCCCGTCCTTCTCTTTATCCTTTCCACAAAAACGGCAGTTTCCTCTTGCAACTTCTCTCTGTAACCCCTTGCATGTTAGTGGCACTCCCGCCTTGCTTTGGGTAAAAACCTTTAAAAAAAAAAAAAAAACTCTTTGGTGATGGATGGTATGTGTGCCCTCCTGATTTGGGATGAGTTGAGGTTAAAGGCCCAATAGGCCCCCCAAGGACGGGCCTACCCTAGGGGACATCCATCAATCGTAATTCGTCATAGTTCACTGTCCAAACGGCAATTGTGGAATCTAACTAGTTTAGTTTTCGAGGGATTGAATCTAACCGAACCAGTTTTTCTCCAACTGAGATGATACAACAGCGTCAATGTAGAGGTCAACTCCCAATCTCTACTCATCAAGATTTTTGTAGGTGTACATTTATACCGCTGTGCCATCTAGCTAGACATTCAAAAATGATCGCAGTATGCAGTATGCTCATATATGACAAGGGATGCGAGAGCTATCAGAGGCATCTCTGTCTGAATGACTGGGAAGAATAGTCATCATTATTTCTACTATTTACATTCGAACTATTGTCTACATTTTGTTGTTCTTCTTATCAAAATCATTCGACCAATGTTCTCCCAGGTGTTCTTCGACAGGTCTATATTCAGCTATCACACCAGGTGTATATCAATTTTGGGTAACATAGTAATACTGAGTTCAATAACCACACCCAATATCTCTCTATCAAACACAAAAAGTAGACACACACACACATATATATATATATATATCCATTATGTTTATGTGTGCGTATATATATATATATATATATATATATATATATATATATATATATATATATATATATATATATATATATATTCAAATTCAGAGTTATAGCGTTCATTGATATAAAAAGTGTGGAGAAATTAAACACTAATGCATAAGACCATACTTCTATACTACATACACGAACGGCGAAAAATGCGCACCTTTTTAAATGGTTTCTGACTTTTTAATCTTACAGTTACAGCATTTACATGAATATACAGGGTGGTTACAGGTGCCCATACTTTATGGTAATTGTCAAAGTAATGATTTTATGCAAATATTAGTTACATGGTATTGTCGCCTCAAGAGGTTGACTTGAATGTCCACTTATGCATATATGTGTGTGTGTGTGTGTGTGTGTTTGTATGTGTGTGTTTGAGAGAGAGAGTGTGTGTGTGTTTGTATTCTTAATTTTGTCATAAATATATATATGTATATATATATAAACGTACATATATAAAATATATATATGTAAATATATGTATGTATATATATATATATATATATATATATATATATATATATATATATATATATATATATATATATATAGAGAGAGAGAGAGAGAGAGAGAGACAGACAGACAGACAGACAGACAGAGAGAGAGGGGGAGCAAGTATGAAAATAAAAGAAAATATATATCCTGATACATCTACCCATATCGGTTAAGGATTTTGAATTTATTCGCATATCGAAATATTTATCAAATAAAGCATGACTTGAAAATCAGTTTTAATGGACTTGCCAGGTTATACAATTTTTAATGATGGGATACGTATGTATATATGTTGTTACTGGTTTTACTATTTGCGTTTGTGCTGAAAATTTTCCGTGTACAGAATGATTGCTTTAGAGGCTTTCGTAAAATTCTTAGATCTGTTCTAAAATATTTCTTCTTAATTTTTGCTCGAAAGCGTGCATGAATCCTTGGGAGTACATGAATGAATTGTAAAATAAAATTAAATAAAACAGTCGCATCTATCCGCTGGGGTGTTAATATCCTTTACTTGTCTTTTTAATCCATCAGGGACCGGATATTAAAGAAAGATCGCCCGTTCTTCATGCAATGACGTATCACACTTAAGTCTCTCCTCTGACAATGCAAGTACAACATAATATAGCTGGCAGCATGAAGGTAATCCGTTTGTTCTATCACACCCTAACAAACCATCACTCTTGGCATCTATTCAATTCAAGGCAGCAGTCAAACGATAAAACGAACGATGCCTTTCTATCTTGTATCATTGGATAAGAGCTTTCTTCGCTATCTTACCAGTCAGTTTGTCAGTTAAGAATAATGGAAAACGCATGCAGTCCTCGGAATCTGTCTTTGAGTAAGGTAGATTAGAAAGATACAAAAATAAGGCCATTGTTTTATGTCATCTGAAAACACATGAATATTGTAGACATGTGATCAGAAAACGTGACAACAAGCGTTTGTGGCAATATGTTTTTGGTGTTATTCAAACAAGTCCCAGCTGATTTTCTAGTCGTTGTATCCAAGAATGTAATGTTTATTCATATTTAGATAATGTTTAAAATGCTCTCCATTTGTGAGTAATCACGTTTCATTTTAAAGACACGTTGTTATAACTTGGACCTGATGTTATTTGGTCTTTTAATATGAAAATGAAATCTTGAATTTATAAGATTAAATTATGTTCAAATTTCCTTAAGAGCACTCATTCCCGTCTACGAAAAATAATTTCTTTATTGCCTAGTCGAGAAAATAATTGTATGAGTCTTTACTTGAAAGCTTAGTCATTAAAAACTGAGAATGATCATGTAGTAGTAATAAATAAAATAAAATCAAAATTCGACTGTATTTTCTTTCCACTACGATGTGTCGTATGAGATATTTAGACGAATATCATAACACTTGTTGCATTGGCCGGGTTTCTGCAAAAGAAGATTACATTCACATACGTGTTTATACCCTTAGGAAAGGTATGAATCACCTTCTTCTCCCCCCAGCTATGTGTAAATAGCTGGACAGACTGGGTTCTATAGCCTTGAAGGAAAAGGGTCTACCGCAGAAAGAAATAGCAACCTTCTGCGGGGAAGTCAGTCATGTATCACGCATGGCACATAACCCACTGACTTAGTACCAATATGCATTTCATGTATGATGTCATTTCTTTTATATAAGTAGGGTGTGTATATCTATATGTATGGCTTTATTTTTGTCATAAGTGTGTATATAATTGCATAGGTAATGTTACATTTCTTGGGTGTAACTAACATCTATATTATTTATTTCATACATAGGAGTCTATATATATATATATATATATTTAAGTGTGTATGTCTGTCTGCGTACCTCATCGGGTGTACGGACATGAATCTATGTTTGTGTTAGCACGATGACATCACGACGACAATTCCCCCCACTCCCATAATAACACCAAAACACGCAATCTACATAAACCCAGATTTTTAAAAAATTAATCAGTTTGTCTGACGATCGCAAAAGCGTGGAACCCAGGGTCACAAACTCACATCAATACAACCTAATATATATATATATATATATATATATATATATATATATATATATATATATATATATATATATATATCTCTATATATATATATATATATATATATATATATATGGATCTATATATATATATATATATATATATATATATATATATTTTAATTTTAACATTTGTATGCGTGTGTATTCGTGTGCATATGTATACACAAGCACACACAATCATATATATATTGGATGTCAACTGGTCTACGGCAGAAAGAAATGGCAACCTACTTCTAGAAAAAAAATTCTGCCTCGTCAGTCATATATGGAAAGATACTTGATCACCTAAAATTACACAAGCCCGTATCTCTTTCTATTTTTTCATTTGTATTTATATTTCAGTGCCTGGATATCAGCTCGGATTGAGGAATCGGAGAGCCGAGTTCGAATTCCACTCGAATCCATAACATTCACTTACATGCTAATAAACTTGGAAAATGTATGAATCCTCTTCCCCACCCCAAGCTATTGGTAAATAGCAGTACAGACCAGATTCTATAGCATTGGATGGTAAGTTGTCTACCGCAGAAAGAAATGGCAAACTACTGCATCGTCAGTCACTTATCGAAAGTTACATGATCGCCTAAACGTGTATTCTTCATGACACATAACTGACTGATTTCGCTGCCTCGCTATACACCTGACTATTCATGTATTAGGTCCTTGAAGAATTTATGGCTGTTTTCCAACAGATGGCGTTCACAGAACTGCGCGCGTGTAGTTTCAGACGGTAACACATCTATAAGGAACTACTTTAAGCAAACTTGAAATTCATTGCATGTAATTTTGTCGAGGTGTAGCGTTAGGCATACTGAATTTCGTGTATTTGCGGGGAATTTTACTCCACTACGTTACTGAAAATAAATCTGCAGGTGAAACACACAGAATTTGTTTTCAGACTTACGGCGACTATGCTCTATCGGAAACAACATGCAGAGATTGGTTTAGACGCTTCAAAAATAGTGATTTTGATGTTGAAGGTAAAGAATGCTCTGGTGCACCGGAAAAATTTGAAGACGAAGTATTGGATGCATTACAGCATAAAGACTCATATCAAGCGCAAGCTAAACTTGCAGAATCATTAGGATTTATCACGCAACATTTTCGACATGCTTAAATGCATTAGGAATAATTCAAATGCAAGGGCATTGGATGCCATACGAGTTGAAGCTGAGAGACATCAAATAACGTCTTGTTGCATGTGAACGGCTGCTTTAACGGCAGAAAAGAAAATGTTATTTCCATTGCATCGTGACCGGCGATGAAATGGGGAAACACTACGACAGCCCTAAGCGTTGAACATCGTGTAATAAGACCGAACATGCATAATCATCGGCAGGAAATCCGAATATCCATGGTTCGAAGTTTTTGAACTACATTTGGTGGAATCAGCTGGGTGTAGATAATTATGATCCGCTCAAGCTGACAGAACCCATAACGTTGCGTTTGAGCCAAGCGATAACGAAAAAACGGCCACTATACAAGCAGAGACACGCCACAGTGATTTTGCAATATGAAAACGCTTGGCCACATATTGCAAAACGTGTGAAATCCTACTTGGAAATGCTTAAGTAAGAATTCCGACCAGACCCGCTGTATTCACCAGATATTGCTGCGTCCGATAAACACTTTGTCCGATCGAGGACACATGGCCAGGATGAGAAGCATTTTCATTTTTATAAGGTGCCAAAAATTGGGATGACTCTTGGTTAACCTCAAACGATGTGTCGCTTTTGCGACATGGAATTCAAATCCTGCCAGAAAGATTGGAAAAAGTAGTGGTTAACGAGGTACAGTACTTTCAAAGACATGATTCCTAATAGTTTACGTAAATAAAACATTACTTTCCATGAACAATCAACGAAAACTTATTCAAGGTCCGAATATATTCGCCCTATACGTTGCTATACACACAACTACGTACATACACACACACACATACACATACACACACATACAAACACACACACACACAAATATATATATATATATATATATATATATATATATATATATATATAGTAGGGAAACAAATATTCGTACTCATACAAATTTATTGTATTTCCAAATTTTCATATAATTAACTGATTCATAATAACAAAATATAAGTGTCGGAGAAAATGGAAACAAAAGCAAACTTACTACTTAATAACGGGAATACAAAGTTGATATTTATTTGGAACCTAGACACAAACAAGGAGGGGGCGTAATTTACATCAGGAAGAGGCGGCTGAAGTTCCTGAGACACATAATGAGGAAGGAGGACTTGAAGAATATGATACTCATGGGTTTTAAGCAAGTGAGTGACAGAACGTGGTCTGGGGGTTGTAACAGAGGAAGAAACTTATTGAGAGCTTCAAAGGATAGAGGAAGGTGAAGAACCATGATCGCCTACGTCTTGAAAGGACACGGCACATAGAAAGAAAGATGAGGAGGTCTCGGAAAATCTGATACTCACAAGACAGGGGGAAACAGGGGCGAAGGAATGCAAAGTGTGACATGTTTAATGGCTTTGAGCAAACGGATGGCTGAACAGGGTCTGGGAGAAATTACAAAAAAAAAATATACTAAGATGTACAACGGGTAGGAAGATGATGAGGTCCATGATCACCTAAGCCCTGAAGGTACACGACACATAAAAAAATACACTCTTACCAGTTCATGTTTAGTGGGATAAGGGTGTGCAATAACTGTCTGTATTTTCTATTGTCACTCTCTCCATTCTCTCTCTCTCTCTCTCTCTCTCTCTATATATATATATATATATATATATATATATATATATAATCGACTCTCCCGTCGCGTTCGACGTATGAGGGTCAGGCCGATAAGTCCCCAGGAAACCGGCGTCCCGACATCGGCACAAGAGATTTGTTTATAGTGGTGAAGGCCTTGTGCAGGACCAGCCACACTTTTGGAGGAACGAATACAGAAACCTGGTGCACCGAATACATGCCACAAGGTTCCCCAAACGACCCTCCGTAGGTTTTGAATTCAGAGTTGTTCTTCTCCTAGACCGGTTGCCATCCAAGGCTATAGAACCCAGTATATATATATATATATATATATATATATATATATATATATATATATATATAGAGAGAGAGAGAGAGAGAGAGATAAACTGATACTAACAGATTTATAGGAAATATGTTATAACGTCATTGGATGTTTTAAAATATAAATTCACACACAAATATATATATATATATAAACGCATACGTATATGTGTATTTGCGTGAGGTCATGTTTGTGTGTGCGTGAGTGTAGTTGTTTGTATATGTGTAATGTAGAACACACTGAAAGAAAATATGAATACATTTAATTGCAATTTTTGCAGATATTCAATTTCTATTAAAGTGATTTTTTTTACCGAATATTAGCGGAAACTAAATATCATTATCTCGATTAGTCGAAGATTTTTTTCTATCCTACTGTGTCGTGCAGTAAATTTTCTATTAAAGTTATTAATATTTAAAACGAGATTTTATATTTTCTTTCCGTTTCTTTAATTGTAAAATACGTTTACACACATAAAATATGTCTAATTGATCGCATTAACCCATATTTGTACGTAGCATGAGATATCTCAGTTTCTCAGCATATACAGGCGATTCTTAAGAATTTTAAGCTGATAAATAAACTGCATCCGTGTTCTGAGTAAGACGATAAACTGCATCCGTGTTCTGGGTAAGACGATAAACTGCATCCGGGTCCTGGGTAAGACGATAAATTGCATCCGGGTCCTGGATAAGACGATAAACTGCATTCGTGTCCTGGGTATGACAATAAATTACGCCCAACAGCAAAGCCTCTGACCAGGAGGTTTTGAGGAGCGTGGAACCCCTCTTAATTTCTAGTGTTCCGAGTTCCACCCGGACACAGGATGGTAGCACCTGTTCGAGTCCCAGCTATGGGCAAATTGTTAACCACCAAACTGGAGTCAAAACACTATGAAAGTGTAAATATAGGTTTTAATACGAGAAATACTTTGTAAAAAAATTATTACCAGGAATAATTTTTTGAAGATAAAATTATTACCAGCAATACATTTTGGGAAAAAATATTACCAGCTATACATTTTTGGAAAATATTACTAGCAAAGTTTTTTTTGAAAAATAATGCTGTCGTATTAAGTAACCCATTGAGGTTGATATGCCGTAAAATTAAAACAAAGCAAAATGTTCTGACAAAATTTTCTATACGGAGTTTTTTTTTCTATTCCGAGTATGATTTCTCTATATGTTTAAGAATTTTAATCCCATCTTCATCTAGGACTTATCGGGTCATTACTTTCTGTAGAGTATTTTATTATCAATTATTTGCTCGATTTCATTATAATGATAGCAGATAGGTTTCCTGTAGCCTTCGACTATGTTTTGAATTCAGAATTTTCCATTTGTTAAACTGGTGGCTCACAAAGCTTGATAAAACAGTCTAGCTTGCTATGGAACCCATATGCGGGTGGGGGAATTTATGCGTTCATGTCCTCGATTGAAAACAAATGATTTCTGTCGATCTTGAATCCAGCTTGTCGTTTTAACTTTCTGTGTCGATAACGGTTCGCATGTTTTTTTTTCTATTATTTACACTTCATTTTGTAAATGGCTAAAGTGGTCTTTCTCTTTCCAGATATGGCCTAAAACATATCTATTTCAGATTTCAGAAATCATCCATTTTCATAGGTTTTCTTACTCGTCACAGTACCGGTAGATACTACCTGAAAGAAAAAATATATAAGGATTAGTCGTTTGAAGAAGGCTGATCAAAAGATTGGTTGAAACGTAGTAACAAGGAAAACAACAATTCACTTATTATAATGAATGATATTAAAGAAATGAATAATGTACCTTTTATAAATAATGTAGACACTAAGTTAATTAAAGGTGTTTGAGACATGGCTCTATCTTGGCATTGCTTCAAATTCAAAATTGATCTAAATTCAGTTGACATCCCTACAATTCCAAATGAAAATTAATGTTGTACATTATCCCTGATACGGATCGAATCAAAGTATTAATTAGAAACAGTAAATAGGGAGCTTTCTATTGGAGCTGATAATCCTACAGGCACTATAACGTGATCGGGAAAAGCCAATAATAGTCTCATAGCTATTATATTGGGTGTAGTTGTAATAAAGTACGGGCCAGCTATGGTTTAGACTGCGTAGGATGCAAAATTAAGCAGAGATAGGGTGACTACGAAGGCGGGAGATCAGTAGGCCTTGCAGAGACCTGAATGATGAACGACTCTGGAGATGACCCAAAGCCGAATCCAGACTCAACATTGGTGTCACCCGTGAAGAAGTGGTGGTTAGACGCCCCAAGAGGTTACCTTTGAAAAAGTGTATGAACTTTTCTCATTTTTTTTTCTTTCACATCTCCTCCTTACCATACGACATGAAATGAAAAAAAGAAAAAATTTAAAGACATTTGCAAGTTAGACATATCGGGACAAAGGAGCATACACACGCACACACACACAAAGACACACAAGGAAATTGTAAAAGTGTTTCTAATTCTTCTAAGAGTAATGTTGTTTTGAAATGGCTAGGGGTTTCTCAACGCTATTCTCGTTGAAGGATTACGTTATCAACGAACTTGGCTTTGGTGGAGCCCTCGACAAAATAAGGGAGTAAAATACTTAATGACATCTTAATCAAACAAGAGGAGGACAAGATGGCGACCGTTTTAATTTTGTGCAACGTAAAAATAAAATTGATATGATTAATTGATTGATTTTCTTTTTATGGATTTTTCTCATTTATTTTAGAACATAATAAATGCCAAGTGAGTGTGTAGGTGGAAAATGGTATCAAAATATTTCCCCCATACGACCGATCAAATAGGCCTAACTTATGTTATCAAAGTCAGAAATATAGGAGTGTTTTGATGGGTCAAGATAGCTTTTTAAGTCCAGGGTTTGAAGCTGCAGCCCGCTTGTAAAAGGTCATCAAATGGTGCTTCGCCGGAAACCACATATTTCCGCTGCAGATCTATATAATAAAATTCTGTTTATGTCTAGAAAGAAAAGAGAAGCCGTTCGCGAGACATATCACGTCAGTAGTAGTCGCTGAAGTAAGAAGTATCTAAGAGACCTATGTGCCGCCTATGGCGACTACCTGAGAGAATAGTAAGTCCCACTTAATTGAAATAATCACTAATTTGTAGAAAGCCAGATTCGTATAATTATTTATTGATGTAGATTCCAAACCCTTTTTATTTGTGAACGTAACGCGAGTGTTTCCCAATCTTTGTATACGGACGAGAGCCGAAATAGAACGTGGGGACTGATTTTTTCGGTCGGAGAAAAACAAAATAGGGAGGTTTAGTGTGACTGGCTGCTCGTATCCGAGTATGACTGTCTGTTAGGGTGTGGCCCTAGTTAATCCAAGTTTCTGACGGTTTTGGTCAGCCTATGGGTTGAATTTCAGCTACTCTCCAACATTGTTTTATGCTATCTTATTATTAGCGTTAGTAGAGGCGTTATGCTTGCACAGAGTTTTAGATAATCAATTTTCCAGGCCTTCTTTCCTTAGCCATAATTGAAGTAGAAAACACCCTGTAGAGTAATAGATAATCACCCTTTCTTTTTCATTTTTAATAATTTCACCCAAAAGAATGTGGGAAAGTCATTAGTACGCAGGTGGTTACAAGCAGAGAAAATGAAAGAGAAGACCGAGAATAAAGAGGATTAAGGAAAGAGCAACAGATGAACGGGATTCATATGCTAGCAGATGATGATTGTCGATGCATTTTAATTCTGAGGATTGTAGTTATCAGGGAAGCAAGAAAATGGAATGGGATTCAACAGTTGGGAAGTACGAGAAAATAAACTGTAACAGTGGCGTTTGCATTTAGATACTTCTACAGTAAAAGGGTGGGACTTAAAGGATATTCTAGTTGCACGCTTAAATTCATCTACACGGTGTAGCAGATGAAAACCTCGTCAGAGCAGATGCCATAAAAACATTTGTAGAAAAGATGAAGGGAAACCACATCACGTCGGTGAGAAAATGACTGCAGTCTAGGTGCCTGGTCAGGATCGATTAAATTACAGATCCTTTTTGGGATTTTGTCAAGAATCTCAAGGAGCTTCATACCAGATATGCCCACAGTATTCAGTCCACGGGCAAATGATAGATCTTTAAATATACAAGAAGTATTCTGACGAGAAATCATTTCTGGCACTACACAGTACAGTGAGACGAGTTTCCTTGCAGTAGATTTATCTATTGATTCGATGTAGTCGCTCCACTTCAATGCAGCGGAAAAACGTGAGATCAAATGGATCATTTACAACAATATTCACCAAAAAAGATCCTGGAGTAAACAACATTTAACCACCTCAAAAGCTGGTCTTCATCCCAAGAAAGACATCTGGTGGGATTGGAAAAGAATCTTGTACTAAAAGCTTCTTCCAAGTAACCAGTAAATTGATTCTGAAAAGTCCTTCTCGCAGCTGGACAAATTAAAGACAGCAATTCAAGATTAACCCCCAGAATTGCCAACAAAAAAGGCGTTGTTTTCCATCATTATAGTGCCAAACCTCACGATTCTTTGGCGACCCGGAAGAAATTCTTGCATCTTGGAGGAGATGTGTTATTTAAGACACCATATTCACTAGACATTGTTCCTTCGGATTTTCATTTATTCAAGTCCTTGCAAAATATTCTCAATTGTAAAAATTTATATTCCTTGAATGACAAAAAAGACAGCATAATGTGTTCTAGGCCGAGAAACTACTAAAATTCTGCGTTGAAGTTGAAGGAATAATAGAGAAAGGTTTTGAAACAAAATGGTTCATATATAGTCGAATAAATTTTTGATGGCATAATTTTTTGTATTTTAATTTCCCTTAAAATAGACATGGAATTTCCAGAAAAACACAATAGTTTCACATGACAAATAGATGAAAGAATAATATTAAATCGTAATAATACAAGATATTGTTGATTATGGGTCACTGACCGCCAGCTTGGTGGGGCTAATACATTTCAAATTTTAAACAAGTGACTGTCTCTTATGTGCTTAAGAAGATGTAAATAACGAATTAGAAATATGTACAACATGCAATGAACAAGAAACAAAAACGTATAAAGTGAGACATTTAAAATTAAAGAAAAAAAAGATGAAGAAGAATAATTAAACAAGACAATTTACTAAATGTTTGAAAACAAAATACACTTGCAATTCGTAAAACCAAAACCCATATAATGCGAAAAAGTAGATAATCAGAAAATGAGAAATTGTATTCTAAGATGTAAGTAAGAAACAATATAAGTGTACAACATTTAGAAAATGTAAGTCTCTAGAAACATGTACAAAATGTCACAAGTCTGACACATCTACTATAATTTCTCCTTGAATTTCGGGGATGCGCACTTATTATTATTTACACTATTTATATTCTGAATGTTGTCTTCATCTTTGCTGTTGATATCGGCTCTTATCATTGCGCAAGTTATGTTTAAAGCTCGAAGTCCCCCATATAATCTACTCTCGTAGATTAAAAAAATGGTTGTGTTCGTAATTTCTTGCAGGGTAAACAGATCGGTATACACCTGATGAAGGCAAAAGAGTATAACGGTCGAAAACTTGTGAGAGGTTAATATCCTACGTGTAAATAGTATAAATAGCTATAGAGCAGTGGTTCCCAAATATTTTTTTTCTCTAGGACGAATTTTCGGAATTAAAATTTGCTCGCTCCTCACCAATGTTTATGTGATAAAAAGTACATTTAAATTTAAAAAAAAAAACAACAACAAAAAACAAAACAGACAGATAGAAATAAAGGGAGATAACCGCGGTTTTGAAGTATGAACATTATCAATAACTGTCACCTCCAAATATGCGGACCCTGCTTGCTGTATTCTTAATACCTGATATAATGCACATATCATAATGATTAAACCGTTCCATAATTATTTATAATTATATTTTTGGCATGAATGTTTTTGAACTGTTTCTAAATCTTTGTCTCTGGATAATTCCTCCTTACATGCTATCCTCTTCCGCCACACATAAGAGTGGCGCCTCACTGTTTGGAAACCAGTTCTGTAGAGGATTGAATCAACAAGAAACATACACCCAAATGTATCAAGAAGAAACATCTAGAAGAATGAATGAACAAGAAACATCTCGAAAAAATGTATCAGCCAGAAATATCTACAAAGATATTTCATCAAGATACAAAAACATATACAGGAAGACGTAAACTAGAAAACAGGAAGCACTCTGCGTAAACTAAAAATATAAGACAAGCAAACAGGAAATACTTCTAAAATATTAATTCTTTTCTCTCCTTCACGCTGAAATAAAAGTGGTTTATAATTTGTATGTTAGGGAAGCTTAGTCCTGGGGATTCCAATCCTACAACTAATCGTTGCATCAAAGAGGGTGGGTTAATGAAAATTTACAACAACCTCACCCTTGCGCGAGAGTTGGGAATAATTTGTCTTGACTTGTATACGGTACCATACAGTTAAAACGTCATTGTGCCACATCCAGAAACAATGGATTGTGGGAAATCTTTCTTCTCTTTTCCCTTTAAATTTATGAGGAAGCCTTATGTCGAGTATTGTAATTCTTACACAACGTATTCACCACAACACAAAAAGGAAGAATTTCACGATACCAAAGTCAGTCTGAGAGTAGACTCTGATAAGCTTTTTCCTTGGTGCACCCGTCTACAAAAATGTAATCATGTCACTAGATTGGCAATTTCGTTTCACCTTTTTACTGTTGAAATAGCTGAATGCAATCACTACTTCTCCTACAAAGGTTTATTTTTTCATTCTCTCAACCTATGACATTGTTTTAAGTTTACTTGTATTAATTTTAGGGGACATAATTATGATTTACTGATACAATTCCTACTAAATAACTGATAAGTGGGTGGGAGAAGTGGCGGATTCTTACATTTTCTAATGTTATTTGCGCGTAATTGAATAAAATGAACCCAACTGGAATCCAAGCATTGACGACCTGCTATTCCCAAACGGTCACCCATATAGATACAGACCAGGCTCGACGTTGCTTAACATCGTTGATCTTGCGAGAACTTGGGTTCCAACGTGATATGGCTGTAAGCCTTAAATCTTGCTCAAGGAAAACTAGTAAATTACAGCATTATCCAGCATATATATATATATATATATATATATATATATATGTGTGTGTGTGTGTGTGTGTGTGTGTGTGTGTTTGCAGAAATTAAACATAATAATTTTTTAAGTTTTTAAAACGGGAAAATTTAGTCACCATTATTTTTGTATGAAAATGGATAACTGACCCAAATTGCGGCCCTTAGGAAATAAATTCTAATCCTATGAATTTAAGTTGTGTGTTTCCTAATATAATTAATATTTGCTGTCTTTTTACATTGAGCTCTCTGGATTACATCCTCCTGGGAATTATCCATACTCATTACCAACTATCTTCATTAACTAACTAACTAACTAATTAACTATATATATATATATATATATATATATATATATATATATATATTAGTTTTAAGATGAACTTCTAATGACATCAAAATGTAATAGATGGGATTCCAATGATTATCGGTCTGTGAAGTCAGTTTTAATATATAGTGGGGGTGGGAATATTCGTACACATACAAAATGTTATATGTGGTTTATATCAAGTACTAAGAATATGGTAAGTAGAATACGCCAAAGTAAAGTAGAGAGCTATCAATAATAATATTCAGACTTCGAATCCGCGGTTATCTCCCTTTATCACTATCTCTGGTTTGGGGGGTGTCTGAATTTTAAATGTACTTTTATCATATTAATATTGGTGAGACGCGAGCAAATTTTAGTTCCAAAAATTCGTCCTAGAGAAAAAAAATGGGAACTATTATACTATTTACACGGGGGATATTAACCTCATCTTTCTTATTTTTATCACAACGTTTCGGCTGTTGTTTCCTTTGGCCTTCATCAGGTGTATATTCATCCGTTTAACCTGCAAGTAATTACGAACTTAACAATTTGATTTTTTTTAATCTGCCGGGTAGATTGTATGGGAACTTCGAGCCTTAAGCTTACCTTGCCTAATGATAAGATCTGTTAACAGCAACAAAGATGAAGGTAGTAGTCAGAATATAAATATTGTAAATAATGATAACTGCTCAACATCAAGTAATGAATAAACATACTCTTCATATAATTAACTCTATACAGATACATAATAACTACATATGCTGAGAAAATATAAAAGATTTTGATTTAATGGAACTAAATCCCATTTATCAATTTTAATGGGTGAAAAAAAGTATTCGTACAATACAAAGAAGAATATAATCATCTTTATTTAATACTTTGTAGAATAGCCATTATTCCGTTCTACAGCAACAAACCTTTTTTTGTAGTTCTCAAAAAATTATTTGTAAAATTTAGATGGTATTTTATTCCATTTTACTTCGCATATTGTCTTCAGATACGGGATGTTATTGGAGGCCTCGATTGTATTTGAATTTTCAAATAACACCACATATTCCAGATTGGGTTTAAATCTGGGAACTGACTTGACCATTTCAGAATATTTCCATTATTTTCAGCACGCCATTTCTTCGTAAATTTTGCAGTGTGCTTCGGATTATTATATTGTTGCAAGGTCCAATCAGGAGGAACTTTACGATTTTCAACAGAAATCATTAAATCTGCTACCAAAGTTGTCTGATATCATGTGGCATTCATTCTAATATCTTTTATTGATATGTTGTCAGTAACTTCTGCAGAAGAAAACGTCTCCAAACCATGATGCTGCCACCACCAATTTTCAATAGTGTAACTGTGTTTGAAGGCATCGCCATCTTTCCTCCATACACGATTTCTAGAATTACGTCTAAACATCTCAAGATTGGTTTCGTCTGTCCATAATACTCTTTCCCAATACGATTTCTCCTTATTCATATGTTCACGAACGTATTTCAACCTGACATCTCTGGCAGTAGAACTTTCCGAGGGGAGCTTGACTTTAGATTATTCCAATGAATTTTATTGTTTAATCTTCGTTTAGTGAGATATATTCTTGATGAAAGTAAATCATCCTGAAACTCTTGGCAATTAACTCTTGGATTTTGATTCATTTGACTCATTAATTTCGTCGAAGATCTTGAAGAAATATTCTGTGGAGCATCCTATTTTTTTTCTTTTTTTGTTTTTTGAGTTTCTTATACCTTGCAATGAATTAACAAATGGTAGTAAATGGAATATTCAGGTTGTTCGAGTTTTTTTATGTTACTTTTAGCTTCTTTCCAGAGTTTAACTACCAGTTCTTTTTGCGAATCTGTCAGTCCTTCTATTCTTGCAATGATGATAACATTCTTGCACTAATATCAATGTTGTGCTTGTATTGATAAGCTAAATGTCACTACTGATAACATTATTGGAAAATTCTAGAATATTCCACTTTAATCTAGAGGATTAACGGAATTTAAATGCTTTACAATCTGAAATTTACATTTTACGAATAGTTTTTCACACATTAACGTGGATAAATGCTATTTATTTCCATGCATGTCTAGTTATTACGCATCTGTGTGTAATTAAATATATGAAAAGTATGTTTATTATTATTTGAAATACAGTAAATTAAATATTTTATGTGTACGAATATTTTTCCCCCAGTGTATTAAGTCAGATAGAATATTGACATGTGTAAAGCAAAATCTCTTTAGCCCCATAAGGAATAAAACGCATTTATTATAAAAAAAGAATATTTATTTTTCAACATAGAATACTTCCCACTGAACATCACACATGAAAATGTCAGTTAAAAATCCAACCAATAAATTCATTTAAGGATGTCTCGCTGTGATTTAATGTAAAGTAAGTTTATCATGTGGATTATTGCTTCTGATTGTTAAGATCTTAACTGGCTGCTCTATAAGTGTGGTTTAATCATTAATTACTTAATGGAATCTTTCGTTAAACTCGAAAGCAATATAAAGTCATTTTGCAATATGCTCGTCCTTTGAATGTCATGGAGATAGATAGATAGATAGATAGATAGATAGATAGATAGATAGATAGATAGATAGAAAAGTAGATACGTTACGATATGATGCGATACGTATACTATATATATATATATATATATATATATATATATATATATATATATATATATATATATATATGAAAAAGAAGACATAGATAGATAGATTGATAGAAAAAAGAATGGAAGATATATAGAAAAAAGAAAACACTCTGAGATAGATAGATAGATAGATAGAAATAATATTTTTTTAGAATGAAAGAAAGAAATTAATAATATAGTAATGCATAATATTAACATTTGCATGAGTTAAAATTAAATCTGAGAAACGACATTTATTCGAAACTTTAATAAATGTTTCACATCAAGCGTGTTCATCATTTTCAGGTTGCTTATTGTTTGCTGTTATATTGGTATAATGAATGACGCGTAATCGATTGAAAGAAAGAAAATAAGAAATTAATGCAGTCTTTTCATTCGTACAGATGAGATTACTTTAATAAAAAAAGCAAAACAACATCATTAATATTTTTATATGGATTGATGTTCGACATTTTGCAAATATTAGGGCAATTAAGAATCTCAAATAATGATAAATTTTAGAATAAAAAAACGAAAGGAAATTCCTGAAAAAATCTGAAGAAAAAAAGCAAAAAGAAGTTATGTGTTACAGGAGGAACGTGCCTTTGACCGCTCGAGTACGATGAGTTTCACAATTAAGTAAAGTTATATTTGGTTCTTCCTCTGTTTGTGTGTGTATGTGTGTGTGTGTGTGTGTGTGTGTGTGTGTGTTGCGGGAGAGAGAAACCGACAGTGCGAGAGGTAATAATCCGTAATAATCAGCTTAAGAATAATTAAATATAGATTTTATTCACAGTACCTTGTCAGGTGTCTTTAAGGAAACACACACACACGCTTGCATCAAGTTCCTAACGTTTTCGACGTCGAACCTAATTTAGGACCGACTTAGTACAAATACAAGCCTCCACTGTGAAACCACTCCATAACAGATCACAAGAGAGCAACACAGG
Source organism: Acanthosepion pharaonis (assembly GCA_903632075.3). Lineage (NCBI taxonomy): Eukaryota > Metazoa > Mollusca > Cephalopoda > Sepiida > Sepiidae > Acanthosepion > Acanthosepion pharaonis. The sequence goes on along the minus strand of CAHIKZ030000355.1, from coordinate 2,457,097 downwards.
CGATCCCATTTTAAATAATTAGATCCCGTGAAATGTATATATGGGAATTAGCGTGGTGTCTAATTGATCACTATTTCTACTCTATCTTCTATTACTCTACGGGTCGCTATTCCTTATACTATTCCCTATACTATTCTCTTTACTTATCACTATGATGACGGATGATTATTTGTATTATTATGGGATTACTATTCGGATCACTATCAACACTGTGTCATCTGCATATCTTATGTTGTTAATATTGTGGCGGCAATAATGAATCATGGTAGAACTTCTAATTATCTCAGAATCACCTGACCGTGTGGCTTGCTACCCCCACGCCCAACAAGACCTTATAGCGCCTTCTCGGTCTCGCCTTTTCTACTGACATGAAGTCGAACGATTATAATAAATCAACTCCCATGTCTGTTACCATGACAATTGATTCACTAAGAAGAATTGTCTATTTTTGTCTCACTAAAATCCATCACATACGTTTATAAATCGACCATTCCTCCCTGAATTAAATATTGCTGACACATCTGGCAGAGTGATTCTGCCATATATCTGAAGATTCTTAACTAAATCCAAAGAAAAATCTGTAAAGTTATCGGTCCTGACATGGCAACTCAGATCCAGTCGCTTACCTGTGTCTTTTCTATAAATATTTTCATGATAATTGTTCTAATACATGATTACTGTTACACTTATTTTAATGTCATTCGTCAAGATAGATAGATAGATGGATAGATAAATAGATAGATAGATAGATAGATAGATAGAATCCCTTTCACACCACCGTAACGTACATCCCTGTATTTATTTTATGCATATTTTCATTGTAATTATTATAATGAACTTTCCTCTTTGGTATCTCGACCGCGTGGATTGAAACAGAGTTCCACATTGGCAACTATATCTCAAAATATTACTCTAGCTACATGTATACATATACATAGTAGTATTCTATTATTTTCTTTTCCCGTATCTCTCACGTTTTGCTTTCCTTTCTTCTATGATCTCCAATGATTTAAATGGAATATAAATCTAAGACCTTTTTATTTTATTGTCCTTTCTCCCAAATAACGTTTTATTGTCCTTTCTCCTAAATAACGTGATATATATATATATATATATATATATATATATATATATATATATATATATATATATATATAATATAATAAAATACGTATACTTTCTTAATATATATATAGAAAAAGTTTCAAATTAAAATTATAATGTTTTATTTTTGAAAGTATTTATTTATTTATATATATATATTTATATATATATATAAAAATAAATAAATATCATAAAATAAAACATTATAATTTTTAATTTGAAAACTTTTTCTATATATATATATATATATATATATATATATATATATATCTGATGTAAATTTATAATATATTTAATATATTAATGTAAATTCCTTTTATAATAATATACTTTATACTTTTTGCATTTACCAGAAAGAGGTTTACGCAGAAGCGTCTCTCTTTTTTTGTGTATAAAAATATTTTATTTTGCAATGAAACGACAAAAAACATTTCGATTTTATTTTTTGCCTTGAAAAAGTCAGAAGACGAAACGCCTCAGCAAAAAATAAGAATTTCCAAATGTCATCTTATAACAATTTGTCTTGACCAGAGAATTGATCTAGAAATTTAACTAATACACACACACACACACAAACACACGCAAAACACACGCACACACACACACACACACACACACACACATATATATATATATATATATATATATATATATATATATATCGTCTCTTGATCCTTATTTATTTTTTACTTGATTTCGGGTATCTTAAGCATCTGTGTTTTGATTATAAGAGGTTATATTTTTTATCTATTTTTAATTCAATTTGTTTGCATATACTTGCATTCATACATTCACATACACAAATACAATATATATATATATATATATATATATATATATATATATATATATATAAGGCTCAAATACAAATATTCCATGGTTATAATTTATTACATTGGAACAGGTCTGATGAATTTTATATTAAATTCTTGCTGTGTACTGTGCATTGAGCTCTATATGAATTTTATTCTCTAGGAAATATATATATATATATATATATATATATATATATATATATATATATATATATATATATATATGTGTGTGTGTGTAACTATCATTTTATCTGACCAAAATATGTCATCAACCGTTATTCTCTCCGGTGAATTCCGTAGGATAAATCACTCATTGTAAATATAATGCTCCATATAAAATGTAACGCATTAAATAAATATTAACTTCTGACTTTCTCTACTGTGGGTTTCTCTTGATTACATGTGATTTTAAGGAATTTTCTTGTAAAATTTGTTTTATTCTTGGAAATTTTTCTTTTCCTGAAAGGTTATGACATACATGTATTGGGATTCTCATATTATAAATAAGAAGAAAGTCAAATAATTCATACGATAACCTCTTTTAATAAAATGCAGTGTTTAGACAAGGTAATGGAACAATGCAATTTTATAAATCTAATTTTGTAATGTGACCGTGGTTTTCGGCATCAATTCAACATGTATTCTATCATCATTGCCAATTACTGTTGAAAGTAAAGAATCTAAATATTCAAAGAACCTCGTAAACAAAATGAACAATTGAGCCTCCATTGATAATGAGATAATTTGTCGCATCTTCCAGGCTACACACTACATATAGCCTCGGTTGTGGAATGTCAGAGGGATTTTTTTTAATCCAAGCATAATTAAAGCGAATTGTAGGAATTGCAACTTTCAATTAAGTCTCCGAATGCCTAACTCACTTTCGGAACCATATTCTTCCCCAACTTCCTGTCTTCGTAAGAGTAGAGCCTGTGGCTCTAATCTGTAAGAAAAATATATAATATTCATCTGTTTTAAGAGTGTGAAATCTGAGAAAATCGCCACGTCGCTGGCTGATCATGTTGCGAGCCTGAGCGGTGAAAACCCACTGATAATTCTTATGTAGATCCAAATGCATCATGGTTCGCGTACAATAGGACGGTTCCTGTTTATATACAAGGATAATCCTATCAAGAAACATAAACTTTATTGACACCACTCTCTCATTCATTGAGCAAAGGTTATGATTTTGCCATATTGGGAAGCATGTGAATAAAAGACATTAAACTTTTCAGATATCACATATTGAACCTATACTTATTAATAAGCACCTCTTTAACATTTCTACAGCTTTTATACAGGGGTTCTGAAAAATTCATGAAAATATTGGCTCACCTAGATTTTAAATCCTCTTAATATATGTGCTCATTTGTTTTGTTGACAGTCTGCAATTATTCCTGATTTAGATATTGGTAGGAAACCGATGTCTTCCTATTTTAATAGGATATATATTGCTCCCCCATAAAAAACCAGATTCAGAACGGAATATTGCTGCAAATACCTGTATCGGCTCAGCCAATCATCACTTTTCCAGCGTTAAGACGAGTTCAAACGCGTTTAAGTGTCCTTGGTGGAGATAGTGATCGCCAATAATGAATCCTGATAGGTGATTTTATTCTCTCAGAATTGCCTCTTATTAAACCCCACTTATCAATTATTATTATTATTATATTTAACTACTATTTAATTTCCACTTTATTTGCTGTTACTCGACTGATTGACCACCATACATATTTTTCCCCACAACCAAGTCTTCGTGAGCCTCTCCCTATTCTGTCGCTATGTCCTTGGGAATTGTGTAAACGGACTTAGTTCTGCCAATCCAGACAATCACAGCTACCTTCCGCCATACCACATATACAAATTAGATTCATCCTCACTTGCTGCACATCACATTACTAAAGAAGAGATTCATTTAGATAGAATTGTTACGTCGTGGTATAGACTTCAGAAATTTTATTTCCCCAATCAATATTATCTTAATCTATTCAAGTCTAATAGATATAATCTAGACTAAATATTTTAATAATAGTCACTTTTACTAACATTTTGTACTCACAATGATCTCATCCAGTAAACCTCTAGCTTGAATGGTTCTTGCTCCTTGCATTGGGTAGACAATTGTAAAAATATGTCCAATGCATTTCTCGTACAAATAATAATGTCTCCAGTATTTACTGATATGTCTCGCCTGCTTTTTCCTCAAACCCTCCAGAGAACAAGGTTAAATTGCTAGACAGTTAACGTGACCTAGCCTGGAAATGTGGATGACATGAAAATCTATACTGTATCCATCAAAAAAAGAAGATTTTCTATCTTTTAGAAAAGATGGTACACGTTTATGTTATGGTGCTGAAAATCATCAAGTCACACAAGATGTCATTTCGCAAAATCACTGATATATACATATATATATATATATATATATATATATATATATATATATATATATATATATATATATATGGTTAAATTGCGATGGTTAAATTGTCGACTAAATTACACCAAAATGAAAATGAAACTCATCTCATTTTAACAGATATATTTACCAAAATTACACATAAATATTTTGAAATTCTAAATTGTATATTTATTCAATTGCCATTGGCTTAAACCACGGCCTCTAGACGACTTCGGAATCTCCTGCAAATCTTCTGGTCTGTCTCACTGAAGAATTCGGGCAAGGCTACCATAATCTTTGCTTTCAGTTCATCTTCGGTATGGCAATGAATTGTGTTGCTCTTTTGCTCAACGCATCCTACGCATAATAATCAAGAGAGTTGCAGACTGGTGAGTTAGATGACCAAATGTAAGGGGTATTGTGGTCGCTGAAATTGTCTGACAGCCAGTAGGAAGACTGATATTAAATACCAGTTTAGTACTCTATTGTTTGCTTCTGATTCTCATGTTTCTTAATAAATTGCTTAGTTTTTTCGGATGACATCACTCTCTATTTCAACTAATATTAAAAATGTTAGAGAAAACAAGAAAAAATTTAGCACTCATTGTTCTAGAAGGAATTCCTATTTTCAGCTTAAATTTATAAAAATATTTATCTTCAAAATCTTTTAGCTTTTATCGACCATTCTATTATTGATGGGAGTTTATATTCTAACATTTTATTTGGAGTGATGTTGAATTTTAACATTTTGATTATATCATTATTTTCTCTTCGACTTGCATTGATGGTGGTCCTCAAGTGATGGGGTTTCTCTTGCTTGATAGAGTGCTTTGATGCAAGCAAATAACATGACCCGGGACTCAAGTGAGGACGTGGAGAAATGTGGCAGGAGTAAACCCTTCTAACAATGGATGAATCCGTGGATATTAAACCATAAAGCATCTGAGAAAAGTTTTGAGATGTAAGAATAAATTTGAAGATTCGTTTGTAGGTACAAATGTATTCAGAAATTTTTATGCTGATCTTTATCAAACACTGGACCAAATTATGAAGTTGGCAACAGAGACAAAAACTTAGCAACAGATTCGTTTATATTATATGATCATATTTCGATAAGAAAATGATTTTTTAAATTCTATGCCGATAATAAGTTTCAAGATAAATTTAGAAACTATAGCGGAAATATCAAATATGTATGTGACATCATATGTTTAGGCAGTTCGATGAAGAATTTACTTTTCGGGTAAAATGCAATTTGTGCACAACGGATTAACGGAACCATAATTACAATGGCGTATCACATACGCCGAATATCTTTTCCTGTTGATATATGTTTTTTCGGAATGTTAAGATCATTAACACACACACACAAACCGACACACACAAATTAAACCAGCTAATAAAATTATATAATAATACTTATGTATATAGTTGCATATCAATCTGTTTCATAGATTATTGTGTATGTCCATGTATGCCAAATGTTATGCACTGATGTAGGCATTTCTATACATATCTCTCAATAGATACCGAAATGATTTCGGCAGCACACCTCAGATATTTCTGCACGGATTTGTAATTGAAATTATTACATTATTAATAGTTGTGTTAAATTGAAACGTGTAATGGAGAGCGGCTTGGAATGGGTAATCGGAGAGTTGAGATCGTGTTTGTTATATTCACTTACGTGCAAATATTTTTGAGAGACTTGCTCTCCATCAGTCTAACTGGCCTAAAGCAAATTAGCTCTACAGTTATCTACAACAGTAATAAAATTAAGGGAATGGTGATCGTGAAACGATAATTCCTCAAGAATGAGGCACACATCTATCTATCTATCTATCTATCTATCTATCTATCTATCTATCTATCTATCATCTATCTATCTATCTATCTATCTCAATTCTTCATCATTTATCTATGTCTGTTCATATATCTATCTATCTATCTATATATATATCTATCTATCTATCTATCTATATATATATATATATATATATATATATATATATATATATATATATATATATATCAATTCCTCATCATTTATCTGTCTGTTCATATATCTATCTATCTATCTATCTATCTATCTATCTATCTATCTATGTATCTATCTATATATATATATATATATATATATATATATATATATATATATATATCAATTCATCATTTATCTATGTTCATATATCTATCTATCTATATATATATATATATATATATATATATATATCAATTCTTCTTCATCATTTATCTATATCTATCTATCTATCTCAATTCTTTATTATTTATCTATGTCTGTTCATGTCTATCTATCTATCTATCTCAATTCTTCATTATTTATGTATGTCTGTTCATATCTATCTATCTATCTATCTATCTATCTATATCAGTCCATATCTATCTCTATTCACATCTATCTCTATCTCTCTCTCTCTATCTATCTATCTCAGTTTGCCCATAATTTCTATAAATCTTCCCATCATTTTTTTCTTTAACCGTTTTTATCTTTTCAAAAAGGGATTATCTTATATTTTTTTTTTTTACTTTTTCACGTCTCCCATTGTTACCTGCCAATTTTCTTCCCTTATCCTGAAATAACTTAAACACCTTATTTCGAAAGATCAGAGATTTCTGATGCAATACAAAGAAATCTCAAATTCAATTTGGGGTGACGTCAGTTAGATAAAAAATGAACCTACTTAAACTGAACTGTTCTCTTGGAAAAAATAGGGGAGGATTCTTTTTACACTTTTCTAAGCTTAACATTCCTTAGATTTTCAGTCCATGACATTTGCCAACATCAAAATACTGATTTTATTACATTTTAAAAATGGAGCCGTATTATAAATAAAGAGCAGAACTGATCCCTGACGTTATAAGGAGTTAAATAAATTTATATATATATATATATATATATATATATATATATATATATATATATATATATATATATATATCATATATACATTCCAATTATTTTTCTTAACTTTGTTCTTTAATTATAACTTTCGTTCGTTGTGACATTCTGCCGTCACAAGCTGTATATAGATCCTGCTAAACTATATGGAATTTTGAACTATACCCTTTATTTGATATACGGGGTTAGGCTGTTCTCGTTCCACTACCAATATATATGGATATCTCATCTAGTTCTTATTGTTATTCTTAATCATGTATTGGTCGCCATATTCCCACTGTGTCCGGAAAGAACAATGGCAGAACCGTTATGATAATAACAACAAAGGTGTGGACACTAGTGCAAATGAATATAGTTTAAATAATAACAACTCCACATCACAGATATTTACACAGAAATTACAAATGTTAAGTTTGAAACTGCTTTCTTTATGGATAACTCTATATTATTAAGAATTTGAAAAAATTAAAACTGCTGTGGTCTTTTTGATTCTGACAATTAAGCTGTAAGGAATTCAACAGTATTAGAATTGACCCTACGAAAAATATTTCCGTATTTATGTGTTTACGAGAGGACCAGTTAACTTAAAGTACTGCCGCAAAATGAAATCAACAATGACTGTTATCTCTGTTTGATATAGGGCCACTATAATATGCCATACATATGACATGGAAAGAAAATAGATTGAAGATATTCTTCAATATAATTCACGTTAAAAGGATTTAAATGGTACATTAAAACTTAGGAGCCATGAGATATTTAGGATCTTTAAAATGTCACTGATTTGAGTCAGTTATGTTCCATACGTGATACACGCTTAGCCGATCATGTATCTTTCGATACATGACTGACGAGGCAGATTTTTTTCTCGCAGTAGGTTGCCTTTTCTGTCTGCGGTAGACAAGATAGATCCCGGTCATGCTATTTACCAATAGCAGGGGGAAGAAGAAGTTTATTCATACCTTTCCTAATTGTATTAGCACGTAAGTGAATGTAATGGACTCGACTGGAAATCGAACTCGGCTCTCCGATTCAGATATAGAATTCTATTACTCCTGTTATCCATTACTTTACCGTGGGTCCTCTGACGTATATTATTAATAGATTCCATGTAATTATCAGAAAAGAGCTAATAAGGTTAGACTTCAATAACATAAAGCGTATGCGGTTTATTTCAATTGATTTCCATGATGAACTAGGATTTCTTAACTGTGATAATCCCCAGAGAAATTGAATATACTCGAACAGTCATTTATTGCTCGACTCTTCCATCGAAAAAGAAAACAACGTCAAATAGAAACTAAGTATTCTACTATGATCGAAACGGATTCGTTCGTTTCCATTGCGACCATGAACGGGCGAGAGCTCGAATGCGTCATGCCCGGACATCCGTCGTTTAGGTTTCGCCAGAAATCGAACTATAATAGTACAAAGTGTAAGTCCCCGGGTCGCTGCTTTTCTTACACGGTGGAAAACAGGATACCGTAAGATTAGCTTATCTCTCGTCTTTCGCTTACAAACTGCTGTGTTGAACTTTACAACTTAATTCTTCCTGTCACTTTCGATATTTGTTTCATTAACTTCTTTCCCGATTACAAGATGGTTACTCCTTCATTTGTTTGTCATTTGAAATTTAAATCACTCGTTTGTTTGTATGTTTCTTTATTCTCTTTTGAAATTGCAAAGTAGAATTTCCCATGAGGCCACATGTCCAAAATATGATAAATATTAATTGCGTAGTTGTTTTTTATATCTTAAAAATTTAATTTGCGGCTTCATAACATTCATCTTGATTTTTTCCTAGTCTGTATTGTAATGAAGATTACAAGAGACATTATTAGTTAATGTGACAAAGTATTATTAAGGTGTTCTGAAAATAATTACTTTTTAAAAGAAAAGATATAATGAGAATGTAAGATAGATGTATTAATTTAATTATATATATATATATATATATATATATATATATATATATATATTTATATTTGGTTGTAGATATAACCAAATATGTTAGCTCTATCTCTGATATTGAGCGCTTTCTAATAAGTACCGCACATATAATATATAAATAATTATATATATATATTTATTTATATTTATATGCACACACTTTTCACACACAGACACACACACACACACACACACATATATATATATATATATATATATATATATATATATATATATATTATATATCAGGTCATCCCATAAGTTCTGTCCGAATTTTAACTTTTTGTTCAAATGAACGAAATTTAAAGAGTATTTTATAATGTCTAATGGAGCTGGACATCATTTTTATGTTTAGATGCATTTAAACTGATCAAATTTTATTTCAGAGAACAATGAAATTATATTTTGTTTGATTAAAACCCTGCTAACATGGAAGTACCCAAGAATCATTTGAGGCACATAATGCTTTATGAGTTCAAGAAAGGAAACTCAGCAGCCGAAGCGGCTAGAAACATTCACTCAGTTTATGGAGAGGAATGTGTGAATGAAAGAACTTGCAGAAGATGGTTTGCAAAATTCAGAGGTGCAAATTTCACCCTTGAAGATGAAGATCGAACCGGACGTCCAGTTGAGTTTGATAAAAAGCTTCTTGAAGCAGACATTGAAGAAAATCCTGCTTTATCAGTTGAGGAATTGGCAGTGGTTCTCAGTTCAAACCATACAACTGTTCATCGTCATCTTCAACAACTTGGAAAAGTTCCTAAACTTGGAAAACGGGTGCCTCATGAATTGTCTGAAAACAACTTCAAATCCCGAGTTGACATCTGCTCTTCTCTCCATTCTCGCCAAATTGTTTCACCTTTTTTTGATAGACTTCTGACTGACGACGAAAAATGTATCTTTTATCGAAATGTTAAGCGTTGTAGACAGTGGCTTGGTAAAGGGGAAGGCCCCCAGCCACAGCCGAGAAGGGAACTTCATGGGCAAATGTTTCCCCTTTCAATCTGGTGTGATCGCCAAGCAATAATCCACTTTGAATTCTTACCACCTCATGCAACAATTAATGATCAAATATACTGTCAGCAATTAGAGCGTTTGTACCAAGCTTTGAGGAAAAAAAACCTGCACTAGTGAATCGAAAAGGGGTGATGTTTCATCAGGATAACGCGTGACACCACACAGCAAGAATCAGGTCACAAAGATAGAACTTGGTTGTGAGAAAATTCCTCATCCACCTTATTCTCCCGATCTTGCTCCTTCAGACTACCATTTGTTTCGTAGCTTACAAAATCATTTGGAAGAAACAGCTTTTGTAACACAGGAAGAGGTTAAAACTGACATTTGTGAGTTCTTCGAATCAAAGCCAAAAGAATTTTACAGTAATGGAATTAGTAAGCTTGTGAATAGATGGAAGGAAGTCATAGATAATCAGGAAAAATACATTGTTGATTGAATCTGTAATTAAATATAACATTTGGTCACTTATTTTCTTTATTCAAAATTCGGACAGAACTTATGCGATGACCTGATATATATATATATATATATATATATATATATATATATATATATATATATATATAAAAAAAATTTAGGAGAAAGGACAATAAAACGTTATTTAGGAGAAAGGACAATAAAATAAAAGGTCTTAGATTTATATTCCATTTAAATTATTGGAGATCATAGTAGAAAGGAAAGCAAAATGTGAGAGATACGGGAAAAGAAAATAATAGAATACTACTATATATATGTATACATGTAGCTAGAGTAAAATTTTGAGATATAGTTGCCAATGTGGAACTCTGTTTCAATCCACGCGGTCGAGATACCAAAGAGGAAAGTTCATTATAATAATAACAATGAAAATATGTATAAAATAAATACAGGGATGTACGTTACGGTGGTGTGAAAGGGATTCTATCTATCTATCTATCTATCTATCTATCTATCTATCTATCTATCTATCTATCTATCCATCTATCTATCTATCTTGACGAATGACATTAAAATAAGTGTAACAGTAATCATGTATTAGAACAATTATCATGAAAATATTTATAGAAAAGACACAGGTAAGCGACTGGATCTGAGTTGCCATGTCAGGACCGATAACTTTACAGATTTTTCTTTGGATTTAGTTAAGAATCTTCAGATATATGGCAGAATCACTCTGCCAGATGTGTCAGCAATATTTAATTCAGGGAGGAATGGTCGATTTATAAACGTATGTGATGGATTTTAGTGAGACAAAAATAGACAATTCTTCTTAGTGAATCAATTGTCATGGTAACAGACATGGGAGTTGATTTATTATAATCGTTCGACTTCATGTCAGTAGAAAAGGCGAGACCGAGAAGGCGCTATAAGGTCTTGTTGGGCGTGGGGGTAGCAAGCCACACGGTCAGGTGATTCTGAGATAATTAGAAGTTCTACCATGATTCATTATTGCCGCCACAATATTAACAATATAAGATATGCAGATGACACAGTGTTGATAGTGATCCGAATAGTAATCCTTACAATAATACAAATAATCATCCGTCATCATAGTGATAAGTAAAGAGAATAGTATAGGGAATAGTATAAGGAATAGCGACCCGTAGAGTAATAGAAGATAGAGTAGAAATAGTGATCAATTAGACACCACGCTAATTCCCATATATACATTTCACGGGATCTAATTATTTAAAATGGGATCGCCTGTGTTGCTCTCTTATGATATGTTATGCAGTGGTTTCACAGTGGAGGCTTGTATTTGTACTAAGTCGGTCCTAAATTAGGTTCGACGTCGAAAACGTTAGGAACTTGATATAATAGGTAATGACGCAGAGAAATCTTGTTGTGGTCGCTGATATTTTAGTATCTGACTAACGGTCGTCCGGCATCGACTGACTGACCGAAGATATTCAGTCACCCCCCCCCACGAGGGCGTCATGTGGCACAAGGCCTTTTTAACGTGGGATCTCCGAACCCGTGGGATCTCCGAGCCCGTGGGATCTCCGAGCCCGTGGGCTCGGCCAAAAATATGCCCATTGAACCCGTATAAACAGGCTCAGGGTCGGTTTACCTCCCCGAAAAAGAATCCGCCCTTCGGAGTAGCCTCCTTCGGGTCCCCCCCCCGCCCGAAGGCAGAGAGTTCAACCGATCCGCCAGTCGACCGACTGACCGAACCACTGAGCGACTCCTACTACTCCTAATTATTAAAGGTGGGAGAGTCTATTAACAATAGAATAGGTGTGTTCCACTATAACATGAGCTGTATTCAAACTCCAGTGTCGACACTTTCTTCCTATATAACATACTGATAACCATAGATTTTGTCTTTTTACAATTGATATTTTGCCCTTTCTTCTCAGTATCCTTGATTACTTCCTGGCTACCTGAGTACAGTTTGATTCAATGCCTGCCTTCAACACTGCATATCTTATGTTGTTACGAAAGATAGCTAATATAGGGGGACAACAGCTGTTTTCCCTTGGGTTGAACGTATGAGAATTCAGCCGCTTTAGAGAGGAGAATTATTTTTCCTTTTTGCTCCCGCTTAGGGAACGGTTAATACCTTCTTAACTACGAGGGCGTTCACACACGTGAAAAATGGACAACATTTTAAACGTAGAATAAAAAGCCATTTTGATTCCCCTTGCTCAGGACTGGCAAAGAACATAAGGCTGGTATGTTTATTTCTTTGTTCGTTTTCTGCTGTCAAACATCCACATCATTATCAATGTGGAAATAATCATTAGTTTTGGTACATGTGGAAATCTTTTAACATGTGTATGTAAGTTGTATTTGTTTTAAGCATTTCACCCCAAGCAAGGCAGGAGTGCCACTATCATGAAAGGGGATACAGAGGTTAGAGAACAAGAGCAAATAGGCAAGTTTTGGGAGAGGATAAAGGGAAGGACGGAGAACACGATCAAGGTGTCGGAAGATGTCGATTGACATTACATTTGAATATGTGATGATTATAGTTATCAGGGAAGCAAGTAAGAGGAAGACAATTCCACAGACTGGAAATGTGAGAGAAGAAGCTGTTTGAGTAGAAGTGACGGTTACATTTAACCGTTTCGTAACAGTGAAAGTGTGGGAGCAAGATGCTAATAGCTCGCTTAAATTCATGCAGTCTGGAAAAGAAAGAAAGCAACACCTCGGAAAATTTTGCCGTGAAAATACTTATAGAGGAGACAAATGGAAGCCACGGCACGTCTGTGAGAAAGCGACTGTAGAGTAGATGCCAGATCAGGACCTATAACATTGCATAGCTGTCTCTGGATTTTTGTCTAGAACCTCGAGTCATACAGCGGGGGCACCAGATCATATATGACAGCAATATTCTATGCAAGGACGGATGGTTGATTTATAGATTTCAAGGATGCACACAAACGAGAAAAACTTTCTGGCACGACACAGAGAGTCAAGCTATTGAATCTATGTATTAGTTCCACCTCATAGCAGCTTACAGCGTGAGACCAAGCAGGCTCAACGAGGCGCTCTCGTGGAGTTGGACGTCAACCTTTCTGATGGGAGGCAGGAAGGTTTCTCCGTGGTGGGTAGTTTGCCTTATTACATGTTTTGTTATTACGGACGTGTATCTCGTCTTTCCATATTTATATTTAGAGTTACTGTATTAATGACTACACTAATGCTAATATCAGTACTTGGTGTACAGGGAAGCATTATTTTTCCTAGCACTACATAGCTAGTAAATTATGAATGGCTTATAAATAATACTAATACTAACTCGATAAAATATATACAGAGATATGAAGACAAATTGATCTTAATGTGATAACAGAACTGGATTGTTAACTTAAAAAAACATGCATACGAAATCCTTATAGATCCTCTGTAAAATGGAATGTTTTAAAATAAGCTTCTGAAGTTCACAGGGCATTATTTGGTGTATGTCAATGGCTTCCATTAAATTAGCATTTCATTATTTTGCCTGAGACCATCAGCTTCCATCTCTGAAAATAAATTAAACGATAGCAGTCTAACAAGCTCTAACTTAGGCCGAGACATAAAGCCATTAACAGAACGCTACAAGATAAGCCTCACAAATTAACGAGAGCGACATTCCAAGAACTGCCGAAAAGACGCTTTATATTTCTTTTATAAATCCCGACATGTTGACCGTATTTGGTGCTGCTGTGTCAAATTATTATGGCTTGATTTTCTTGGATCTCTTTTTCAATCAATTGATTTGACGACTTAAATATGACGCAGATGTCTTTCAATGATCCAGATTGTTTATCGAATAATGAATTCTTCAAATAATAAATATTTCAGCAGGTAAACATAACAGGTCTCAATTAATTTTAATTACAATTCTTTTTATTAAATGATGACGAATTCATCAACACACACACACACACACATATATATATATATATATATATATATATATATATATATATATATATCTGTGTGTGAGATAGATAGATAATATTAGTGGTATAATATATATATATATATATATATATATATATATATATATATATATATATATATATATTTTTCCAAGAGGATAGAATCTATGGAGAACTCAGTGTCCAGGACAGAGTAAGAATTTTACGATTTCTTTTTGAATTTGTAGGTCTGATGAATTGGATCGTGATTACGATTTCAATGTAATAATTTATAACCATGGAATATTAGTGTTTGATCCTTTTATATTACACACACACACACACACTTACACACACACACACACACACACACACACACACACATATATATATATATATATATATATATATATATATATATATATATATATATATATTATAAATTAATTGATTTAAATTATGTTTTTCCGCTACAGTTCTAACCATGTCTTCAAAAATAGTGGATTCTAATACATTTAACTGTTCTTAAAAAGAATATAGTATAATAAAAATTAAAAATGAGAATACTTCAAATCGTAGTTAAATAAAAAGTATTATGATCTGAACACCCCCGAAAATCTTTAAATTTATAAATGGAAAAAAAAATGCCGTAAGAAATTTTTTTACCGTAAACAATAAATTTTAAAAAAATCCAGACGACATGCATTCAATTGATGTCAGTTTTCATTGAAAAATACATCCCTACCCTTACCAAATTGTAGCTAATAACTGATCCAATGATACTGACATAAGGAAAAGCTAGACATCCCTTGTCCAATTGAAGTAGAATATTCTGTAATCATGGAAACGTGATTTTAGCTGTGTCTTTAAAACCCAGTAATTTTTTAAAAGTTACTCCAAAATTTGCTTGAGGATGAAATGGAACTAATGCTTTTAATTTGATTGCAAAATTAAATTCGGGGATTTTAGCTTCTATTTTTGAAACATGGTTAGAACTGTGTAGCGGAAAAAAAAATATTTTAAATCAATTATATTTATAATATATATATATATATATATATATATATATATATAAATAAATGTACATATCATATTAAACCTCGCCGGTAGCAGGACTCGGATTTTCATTCTCAACAAAATATTCAAGTGCTGGGTAGAAATTGGTCGTTACAAAATTTCTGTTTAAATAAAAGTTATCCTGGTAAAGCAATGCTTACACAGTCCATTTATTATACGGGGATTACATTATTTTTATTTTAAAATATAATGTTGCATTTAAAATAGGCGGTATTTTTTTTATTTTATATTTAAAATAAACAGATTTAATGGTATTTATTAAAATCTATATTTAAATAGACGGACATAAAACTATACGAAAAAATACATTAATTTTATTTTTATTTTAAATTGGAAGTAATATTTTATATTAAACATAATATGTGATTGCTGGGTTTAATTCTTATTTCTTCAATTTTTGTTAACAAATAAAAAAATATATATAAATGTAAACGAACCTAGAGACCATAAAAAGATAAAAAGGGAAATGTCTTAATTTAAATTAAAAATGTATCATGATCAAAATATTTCAATAGATATTTATATTTTATACCTTAATGTAACCATCAATTCATTTCTCTTGTTTCATATTTTAAGGTTATTTAAGTGTTATAAGATCGCACGGCATAAATTACATCTGTCGCCTTTCTCGTTGTAAGATTTTGTTTTTGTTACAATATCCCACACAAGAATGGATGTATTATCCTCATTATTTACTGGCCAGAAATTTATGAAGGGGGCAGTACTGTTCATGTGCCTGATATTTCCTAAATTCATTTGATGATGATAGAAACGAAGTTTCAAAGAATTTTCAGTGAAATCAAAATAAATTTTGATATCATTACCGGAATGTATGCTAACTCGGTATGCAATACTATCACTCATACTCAGGCCGTTTAAAAGACAGAACTTATTTTTTCGGCAGTTGCATTTACTTTTAAAAAGTTCAACATTGTTGACTTTTTTGGACATATATTTATTTATTATGATATTATTCTGTTGTGATATTGATTTATCGATATTTTTAACGCAGCTATAGCAGATCTTTACAATACTTTAGATATAAATCTTTTTTTTTAGAATTGCTGAGTGTTTAAAGTGTTTAAGAATTACATTTAGGATAACAACATTCCGATTAAAAGCGGCGTTAAACCATATTACAATACAGTTTTTCTGTTTATTTTTTTACTCTTTTTGTTTTTTTTTCCTAAATATTCTAAAATCACTTTATGATTACTTAGTACTAAAGATTTTATATATTTAATTTTTATTATTATCAAATATTTGCTTATTGTTGGAGTTGGTAGATAGTATAACTTGGACAGATTTATGTAATTTAATTAAAATATTGTATGGGTGGATAACGTATCTATGATTATATTGAACTTTGGTATATAATTTGTACTAAACATGTATGCAAGTCCAGAGTCATATCGATAAAGTTGATCACTTTAGCATTGTTGGTTGGAGTGATCTTGGACTTGAATAGTGGTTATAACAATCCATATAAATTGTAGCGGTTGCCCACTAGCGGCCCCCAGATCACAAAAGGGTGAAGGAGGTCACAAGGTGCCCGCTAACATTTTTGAAGACGTTAAATCTGACGGTGAAACAACATGGACGACAGAACGAGGATATGTGATATATGCTAATATATTCAGGGAAAGAAAAAGGAAATAAAGATGGTCGGAACGGTGGAGGTGCAGAAGTTCAGGTATTGATGGTCGAGGCTGGTGTTGGTAGTTGCCAGGATGATCGCTTATGGTTGTTGAAGTTGATTGTTGGCCGGGATAATCGCTGTTGGTTGTCGCAGTGGATGTTGGTTGTTGGCAGGATCATCGCTGTTGATTGATGCAGTTGATGTTGGCAAGATCATCGCTGTTGATTGCTGCAGTTGATGTTGGCAAGATCATCGCTGTTGATTGCTGCAGATGATGTTGGTTGTTGTAGTTGGTCGTTGCCGGAATGCCAACTTGATGTGTTGGGAAGGAAAGAAGAGCTGGCGTTGTTCGGGCATGTCACAGATCCAGTGCAGGCGTTGCGTGTTTGCCGGTCCAATATTAGTAACCACCCGTATTAATTACTAACATAGTGTACGGGAAAGGTTAAGGACGACGTGCAAGCAGCCAGCAGGGACGGAATGCCGATAGTCAAACAGGAGCCAGGAGTAGTAGGCGAAGTAGAGAGAGAAAGGAATGTTCCTAACTATTGTCACGTTGGTAGACAAAAAATGGGAGCGTAATTTAATACACAGCACGTTGATCGACGTCCTTGGCCAAGGCGCCTGCGTATCCGACCGTTTCAGTCGCCGACCGCCTCCTCGAATCTAGCGAGAAGTCACTCCCTTGTGACAAGGGAGTCCAGCAAGAGAAATTGGATCAGCTAACCGTAAAGTCTCTATAATAAAATACGTCAAGGTTAGCTAAAGGGAACTAAGGCCTAAAAATGTCTAGAAGTATATTACAACAAGGTTTGTAATATAACTTAACTAAAAGGGGGAATTGCTAATCCCTCTGACGTGTTAACAGTGTATAGGGAGCATGAATGAGAGGTCAAGGTCGAGATGACCTGTTCCTATGCCGGTTCAAGGATAGAAGGAGGAGATAACTCCGACAAAATATAAAACGCAAATCGTGCCTATCATAAATACAACGTATTTGTTTGTATTTAAAATAAATTTTAAATACAAAATACGAATATATATTTTAATAGTTTCATGGCCGTTTATTTTTATACAAAATAAAACAATCCCTGTTTATGTTATATATATAAAATATAAATCCCGTCTATTTTAAATAATATTTTTTGTAATTTTTAATTTTAATAATAATCATGTTACTGTTCAGAATTCGTTTATTTTAATATATATTTTAAAAATACACAATTACCCTCTGTTCAAATATAAAATAAAAACATTGAACCCCGTTTATTTTAAATACAAAAACATAAATACCCTCAATTCAAATTACAATATATATATATATATATATATATATATATATATATATATATATATATATTCATCTCCTCCAGCTATGGGTAAAATAGCAGGACAGACTGGGTTCTATAGCCTTGGATGGCAACTGGTCTAGGAGAAGGACAACTCTGAATTCAAAACCTGCGGAGGTCGTTTGGGAACCTTGTGGCATGCATTCAGTGCACCAGGTTTCTGTATTCGTCCCTCCAAAAAGTGTGGCTGGTCCTGCACAAGGCCTTCACCACTATAAACAAATCTCATGTGCCGGTGTCAGGATGTCGGTTTCCTGGGGACTTATCGGCCTGACCCTCATACGTCGAACGCGACAGGAGAATCGATTTATTATATATATATATATATATATATATATATATATATATATATATATATATACACACACACACACACACACACACACACATATATATATATATATATATATATATATATATATAATTGTAAAAAAAAATTGGTATATAATCCAAGTGTATCCTAGTAATACAAAAATATTAGAACTGATCCACAAAAAAGACATCGATGTATTTTATTTATGCAAAGAATTATAACTGTAAATCAAACAAATCCTTTTACCTCATACGGGGAATAGGATGTTTCGGCAGATGTCTGTTCTCGTCTGTCTTTTCAACTCTGGTATGTCATGAAGTTCATGTCTGTAAGGTTAGAGGAAGCAGGAAGTAGAAGTAATCTATGAGGAATTTGTATTGGATACAAATGGGTTAACCTAAAACTTAACTTGCCCAAAACACCTGATCACTGTTTCATTCAGATGCTAGGCACGAGACAGGGCTTTAGGAGGGTAGTAATTATCTCTCTGAACGTCGAGAATTTTTATTAATAAAATAGAATATTAACTTCAGGACAGCATATGGGAGTATTAGATTTAAGATTAAAGAAAAAGAAAAGAATGAACAAAAAAAAATTTTTTTTAAATATATATAGATAAAGAGACGTAAGCGATTAACGGAAGGGGTTAGGAAGATATTCTAAATAGAAGAAAGTTTATAAAGTATAATTAATATAGTAAAAAAGGTTTTAAAGTGCAGAGTAGTAACTTAGGGTAGCTATATAAAGCAAAATCCCACTATGAGAGTTCGAATTAATTTTTTTTATTTTATGTCGACATTTGAAGAGATGGGGTTGGAGTAAAAGAGTGATTTCGGTAGCGAATTAAGGCAAACCTATATTATGGAAGTTTAAATTTGTTTTTATGTCGACATTTCATAATTAATTCGTTCCTCTGATTCAATAGTTGGCTTTCATTATTTTATTTAATTATTTTATTTTTTTCTTCTAAGTATAAATCAAACTAAATAACTCAAAAAGTGTTCGGAGTTTTTGAGGATCATATAATTTTAATATATGTATTTTTAATATATATATATATATATATATATATATATATATATATATATATATATATAAAATAAAACATACAACTTCAAGGTTCCATGTAATAAATTATTTCACCACAGCCCTTTTAAAGGACTGCGGATCATCAGACTTTACTTCCAAATGTTGAAACGAATTTTTTTTTCGCTTCAACCTTCGGAAGTAAAGTTTAATGGTCTGCTTTCCTTTAAAAGGGCTGTGGTGAAATAAATTATTACATGGAACCTTAAAGTGGTTTTTTATTTAAAATATTTGCTCTGGATTTGCATTGAGCTATCTGTATTTTATCCTCCTTGTGTCTACCCATAAGGATTACCTAGTTCTCCATAAACTAACTAACTATCTATCTATCTATCTATTTACATATATATATATATATATATATATATATATATATATATATATATATATATATATATATATATAGTTATTTTTTTTCAAATAATACTGTAAGAAAAACTGATGGTCGTTTCAAGGTCAATAGTTAAAATCACTTTAACTTTTTAGACTAAAGAATTTTCTTAATAGTACTTTTAACCACTTTTAGTTTTAACCACTTGAAGTTTTAACCAATATAACGCTCCTTCCAGTTATTCAAAACTTACCATTGCCCATCTTGCCACGAAATATATCCAGTACTTCGGCATATTCCTTAATATCATTTTCCATTCTCATTTTCAGCGGGTTTAATGAGGGACCACAAGATTTCTTTTGGATTAATATCTAAAAAAAAAAAAAAAAATGGAGACACTTTTCAAGTATTTAGCATTTCAAAATCTTAATAATCCTAACTTCCGTTAAAACTGAATAATCGATATTTTCTCATCTGAGGTTGTTTTTAAATGTTCTCTAATTTTTATGTAAAATAGGCTATATTATAAAAACGCTTAAATCTGCTAAATAACATTAAAATATTCATAAAATATAATGTATATATTCTTTATGAAATTGATAACGAGCATAAACCGTTTTCTATGAATATGGTTTAAGCGAGTGAAGTATGACGGTTTTGATTAAGGATCATTGTTCTTTGAACTTTGTGAACTGGCGCTATGAATTCACAAATAAAGAACTGCACCATATAACAGAAACTACATCACTTGAGGAATCTCAACAGTAGAAACAACTAAAACGGATAGTACATGTAATTAGAAGAGAAAATAGTGAAATAATATGTTAACGTTTTACACTACTTCAAATGAAAGGTTAGGAATTAAAACCCTGGCAATACTGGAAAGAGCGATAACAACTAGAGGAGTTGAGATACAAAAAATTGTTTAAAAAAGGACAGATTTTACAAATTTCAACCGACATCTGTACTGGCTTCTCGGTCAACGAATGTCCAATGTTTCCATATAAGGAATATTCGAATATTACAATTATCATATGGCTAGATGTAAATCTCTAATTTATGATTTGGATATTTAAACTTCGACGATTGACAGGGTACATACGATGATGATAAGTTAACCCGCTTCATTTAAAAATCAATAAAGATATGCAATTATTCAAGATATGCAGTTTCAAGTCTACTGTATATTCACTTAACCGCTTGCGTCAAGAAGGGCTAATGTTAGCTAGATTCGAGGTTCTTCAGTCGTTCATTTCTTTTGATTCGTAAAAAAAGATAATTAATATTTAGCTTCGTACTAAAAATAAAGTGTTCGTTTCAAAATTAAAACGTATATCACCTGAAGAAGGCCCGAGCGTAAAACGGTTGAAACGTGGTGGATTGGACAATAAAGATGAGGAAAATAGCCAGAACAATATAAATGTTGTAAACAGATATTGAATTGTTTTGGAATTACTTTGCTTAAGCTTGGGAGACGAAACAGAGCAACTGTAGCTTTCGTGAACACCTGAGCAAGGGCATGTGCATTCGTTAAAAGGATTAAGTAGAACTTTGCTGGCTAGTGATGGCAGAGCGGCCCCCATACATGCTGCTCGTTCAGTGAATGCAGAGTGTTTCTTATCAGGAAATTTATAATATTACAAATACTATATAGCTAGATATAATTCTCTAATTTATAACTTGGATATTTAGTTTTAAACTTCGACAAATGGCAAGGTATATCCGGTGATGATAAGGTTAACCCGCTTCATTTCGAACTCATTGATCCAAAATGATATGCAATTATTCAAGATATGCAGTTGCAAGTCTATTGTATATTCACGTAACCTCTGGGGGGCAAGAAGGGTCAATGATAGCCGGACACAAGGTTCTTCTTTCGTCCATTTCTTTTGTTGCGTAGCCGACAGGAAAAAGATCCGCTTCTTTCAAACTAGGATATTCTGTTCGATTCTTTGTTTCACTAAGTCGGTCTCTAGGCTGTTCACTGAGACTGTCGAAGAAAGTGCGGATAATTGATGGAACATCTGAGGGAAATCAAGAGGAAATAGACTCGCTGACCGGTGAGCCGACTGAGATGGAGAAAGCCGGTTGACTAAAGCAAATTATTGATTGGTCGGTTTAAGTAACTCGGGCAAAATAATAGCCAAGAAAGTAAATTAGTATTACCGAACCCCTACACACACACACACACATACACACACACACTTACACATATACATATATATATATATATATAGATAAAGAAAGAGAAGAGTTGTGTGTATATATACATGTATATACATACATGTCCCATATCCTTTATTAAGTTAACGTGTGCGCAGACTGTTAATATAATTGTTTAAAAACAAGGTGTTTTCTCAAATAAAGGTATTCGCTAAAAATAAAGTTTGAAGTTATTGAGCTACCAAATTAAATACAGATATCGAATATCTGTGCCCATACTAAAAATAAAAGGTTCGGTTCAAAATTCTAAAGTATATCACCTGAAGACGGCCGGAGCGTAAAACGGTCGAAACGTCGTTGATATGACAAGGAAAACGAGGACCATAGTCATAAAAATGTATATGGTGTGAATAGATATTGAATTCACTTAGAATTACTTTACTTCAGTGTCGGAGACGAAAGGCAGCAGATGTAGCTTTCGAGATAATCTGAAAGAAGGGAAATGTTATGGTGGAAAGGTATATAGATAGATAGATAGATAGATAGATAGATAGATAGATCACGAGGTAAAAAGTTACGCTGTCTCCGGACTAAGTTTTAAACAGATCCTATAGTACCTATCAAATAGCGAAATTAATGTTATCCTGAAAGGGTACTCTTCTAGATCTTGTCTTACTAATGCACGTGTACCTCAGGTTTGCACCCGTCTCCCTTCTTTGTTTTGCTTTTATTTATCATTAATTACCTTCTTAATGACATCATCTTTCAACGAGGTATCTACGTTGATGACAAAACCATTTAATCCAGTCTCGATAGCAAGTCTGATTAATTTCGATAAGATCAAATTAGTAGCTTATGGCCAAAACTAGCTTCAGTCTGTTGTTTCCTGGGGCAAAAATGGTCTGTTAAATCTAACGCTTCAAAACTAAAGTGCTCTCCATTAATAATCTGCGAGACCCTTCTCTGCCTACTGTCAGCATGGCTAATCCTATCGCCATGGTAGTGGCTCCTTCCACCTTCTCGGGATTACATTCTTGGCTGATATAACTTGGAAAGACTATATTGAATCCATTGCTAGGTGAGCGGCTAGGAAAGTTAGTTCACTGTGTTGTGCTGGACAATTTTTCTCCACATAATATATCTTACATATCTATAGGTTTACAATTCGTTCATGCTTAGAATATTGCTGCCACATGTGACCTGGTGATGCTGCTATTTATTTACAGCTCGTTGATAAAATCTAAAGAAGAATAAACAGTATGTTTGGTTCTTATCTGGAGTCATTTCTATAAATACATTTATGGCAATTGTTCGAATATGGTCTTCACTAACTACCTAATTTTCTTTTTAAATTTAAGCATTGTAAGAAACTAGCGACGGGGTCTCGTCTATTTAAAGGTGAGCTGGCAAAATGGATCCGTAAATTCTATGCCAACAATTTATTTTCTCGCCTATGGAACTACTTTATGGCTCCATGCTTTCCAGCCAAACTTAATCTTCAAAACATTTTAATGCAATGTAAATCACCACCTACTGTCTTCCTGATTACTCTTCTTTTGTTTATGCTCCTTACTAATATTTGTCTTCCTAATTCATCTTCGCTCAGTAAAGACTTGTGTCTTAATGGATTTACTGCCTTGCTTAGGATGAACTCGATTAGAACAGAAAAGAGAGATAGATAGAGAGAAATTGAAAGAGAGAGATTCAAAGAAAGAAACAAGCAGTATGATGCCATGGAGGGCCTGCTCGTCTTTTGAAACAATTATCTCGTGTAAAGGTAGGGATAGGGTTAATTATTTCCAATTTCAGTGGACTTATTCCGGATAAAGAGAAGCTTTCAATACAAATTTGTAAGTGGGTATAATCATCATGACGAAGATGAATATAATCAAGATAAATAAAACAAATTAACATAAGAGGTCGAATTAACACACACACACACACACACACACACACACACACACATATATATATATATATATATATATATATATGTATATATAAAATAATGTGTCTGTGTATATATACATATATATATATATATATATATATATATATATATATATATATATATATATATATTTATATATACACAGATAGATAGTATTAGTGGTCAATATATATATATATATATATATATATATATATATATATATATATATATATATATATATGGAGAGAGAGAGAGAGAGAGAGAAGAAAAGAAAGAAAGAAAGAAAAAAATACGGATTATTTTTTAGTCATGGCATCTTTGAACGCAAACGTTATTATACTGGACATCACGGATTTGAAATAGACGTCCCATTTTTATTTAAGCAGAAGTGAGTATTATGTAAACCGGGCTACGCATTCGAGAAATACTTGTAAAAGAACAATCTTGATAATGAAAACGGAAAGGTGATGGCCTTTCAATAAAAAAAAATTTCATCTGTGTTAGGAGGATGTGCTTTTTCTTATACAGGGAAAATAGAACGGTATCTAGTGCGACGTTCTTCGTGGTCGGCGGTTTCACCTATAAAAATGGACACAGGTTCGATTCCTGCTGAAGAACACATTTTGTTTATCGAATATGCAGGCCGATAGACGTCACATCTATCTATCCTCGTATATATATATATATATATATATATATATATATATATATATATATATATATATATATATAATGAAGTTAATGAAGATTTGGTAATGAGTATGGATAATTCCCAGGAGGATGTAATCCAGAGAGCCCTCAATGTGAAAAGACAGCAAATATTATATTCATGGGATTATAATTTATTTCCTTAGGGCCGGGATTTTAGTCAGATCTCCATTTCATACCAAAATAATGGTGACTAATTTTTCCCGTTTTGAAAACTTAATATTATTATGTTTAATTTCTGCCAACACACACCCACACACACACACACATACACACATACATATATACATACATATATATATATATATATATATATATATATATATATATAGGGAGAGAAAGACAGAAAGAGAGAGAGTCAGAGAGAGTGAGAGAGACTTATATTCTCTACCTCTCTTAACCTGGAAAAGACTGTTCTGCAGTTAATACCATATAGGAAAATTTATGTTACACTCAACTCCACAATAATGCCCACATCAAATCATGCTTGTACAAAGGAAAATCAAGAGTTATTGTAATCGTATTTGAAAAACGAATTTTTGATTTTTAATAATTGAGCAATTTTTATCGTTGATTGAATCCAAAAATGCAATTTCAGATATTGATAATGAAACATTGAACATATATGTATATATAACTCACTGGGCGAATGTGTCTAAGCTATCTCTTTCTCTGGTGGATATGGAGAATCTTCTTTTATATTGTTTTGGGGACATATTAAAGGAATACTTTCAATATTTGCCCTTGATTTCTCGTGTTTTACAGTAAAATATAAATTGAAAAAGGAAAAAAAAAAATGAAAATATCGGAAGGAAAGAAGAAGAGGAAAATTAAAGATTAAGTAAGCTAAAAGAAATTAGGGAAACAAGCAAGAGTTACAATATTAAAGGCTGTAGAGAAAATGAAATATTGAGCGAAAAGTCACAACGAAATGAAAAAAAATAACACAGTAGAAGATTTAAAAAACTATACGGATATTAAAACTATGACAGTGGACGGAAAGAGTGACAGTGAAATCCGGATGCGTATTGGAATATACAATGAAGCATTCCAATAGCTAAGCAGAGTACTAAGATAATAGTACATAAATAATACTAAATAATAAGTAATAGAAAAATGCCTCTAGACACAAAGAAAAAAAGTGCTGAACGCTTACGTGATATACACCTTTGTGCAAAAATAATTGAAACAACCACTTTAGTTTCCTTTCTTGGACATTACTTTCAGTTTTAGACCCACTGGAATGACAGCGTGTAATGGATTCCTATTTTTTTCCTCAGATTAGGTCATTTGCAATGGTGTGCAAATGAATCTTTTATCGTGATTTGTGATCAAATTTGTTTGGCCTTGAAAAATATTGCGTCATTCATGATTGCATAAGATTTTCATCACGACCAGACACTATTGTCTCGACCGTCTATTAGTTGTCTTATGGCTATTGTCTGCGATGGACGTTACTCCAAGGAAGTGTATGAAAATTGTAACGTTTCACGAAAACACTGGCAAGTCTTACCAGTGAGCAAATCAAAGTACTAAACACTGAACTGTAAACTCTCCTGGTTTAAATCCAATCGAGAATCTGTGGTCAATCTGCAAGGAAGGGCTTTGTGGAATGGACGTACGAAGAACTAACATATGCACTTGGTCATGTTTCATTGGAAAAATATAAAAAAAATAATAATAACGGAAACATTCGTTTTGTTTCAATTAGTTTACACAATGGTATATGTCCTCCTGAATAGTAATGAGTGTTGGACGATCTCATCAAACACGAAGAGAACGATTTAAGCAACTATGGTTCTACAGAAAGATGCTGATTATTCCGTGGACCGAACATGCGAGCAGCGATAAAGTTTGGGAGAAAATGAAAACAAAAATGAAACTAATACTTAACATCAAGAAAAGGCAGTTGACGTTTGTAGGGTATATATAAGGAAGGACTTGGAAAATCTCATGCTCACAAGACATACAGAGAGTAAAAGAGACAGAGGAATACAATGCAGAACATATTTTGTGAGCTTGAGTAAATGGATGGCAGAACAATGTTTAAGAGAATTAACAGAAATACAATGTTTTCTAAGAACTAGAAGGGATATGAATTTGTGGAGAGTCATGGTCGTCTACGTCCTGAAGAAGAAAAGCAAATGTTGCCTTTAAATATTGCATCTAAAAACATAAGAAGGTTGTCGATCTTAATGGACAGAAATGCAAAAACAAAATCTTGACATTTTTTTTAAGGATCTTTTTTTTTATAATGTTATAATCATTTTATATGGTTTGACGGAATTTCCTATTTTCTACAGATTCCAATAATTAGTCTTCAAAATGGAATTAACGTGCCAGAATTGATTATCAAAACATCGTTCCTTGAAAGATGATTACAATACATTAAAATATACACGTGCATATGCAAAGTTATATGTGTACACAATTTAAATGAAATTAATATACACATGTATGCCTTAGGCTTTAAACTATTCGGAATGAAAATTGCATGATATATAACTTCAAATGGTCATCCAGTGAAGGAATAAAACAGTTTGTATTCTTTCACTGTTTTGAATGATTATATTTCCTGACAAATATTTAAAATGGACATGATTTCCTTTGCAATTTGATCTTTTTACATTTGTCGAATTTCTAATTGAACTTATTCTGTACTAAAGAAAAGCATCTCATTTTTTATTCTAACGCTATACTTTATTTTTGTGTTAATCGATTTTTTCCAGCCATTACCCTAATTAAAACCAAGTTTTAGACATTCTCAGACAGGCTGGAAAGTCCTATGAACTAGAAAGACCCAATACTATATTCCTGCTACCTTTTCAAGGCTGTTCTTTTGCTTAGGATATAACAACCCTAACCTAAACGCATTTGCCCAAATAGTTCCATATATCTTAACAATACTAATGTCCTGTTGTTGAATTGAGGTTATAGTATTTCGTGACATGATCTGATTGATTGTGGATAATTTGATTCATTTTCTACGAATTATCAACATTTTGCACGTTATTCAAAATGAGAAAATATATTTTTTTTTTAAATTGTAAGATTATTTAACTCAGAGCTCGTGGGGAGTTAGATGCATACCCTTCCCAAGTATAGTTGCGTAAGTGCATATAACAAGCAAAAAATGGTATTGGAAATCGGCGCTCTGATTAAGAATTCCGAGCCATTATCCATCAAACCACCCACACATCCAAACATACAGCAGTTGGTATTCCGAAGTGGTCACCCATTAGGTACTGACCAAGTTAGACATTGCTTAACTTCAATGATCGGTGATCGTACGGGAAACGTTGAAATGATTTAAAGCAATTACACTGAGACAATACTACGACAGTATTTTAATAATACTTTTATTAAGTTTGACTCACCGTCACTTAGCCATGTGCCAAACGCAATTAAATATCAAATTTTCTTGAATAAAACATTGGATTTATTAACGAGTTGACGTTACGTATGTATAGATAACGATTAATATTTTCTCGAACGTGTATTATTAGAATAAAAAAAAAACTAAAAAATGTAACCTCAGAAAAATCGTCACGATTGATCTCTGCAATTCGTAACATTATGAATATTAGAGAATTTTAATATGTGCGAAAAGGGAAGATTCCCTCTTTGCATTCTCCATGATTCTGAATTTAAAGCTTTCCTTTATGCTTGATAGATTATCCTATCAATACTATAGAACCTATATCACACTACTATTTTACCCACAGCTTAAATTATATATATTATTGAATGATTTTCCCAAGTGCAAAGATGAACGAGACAATATTTACTCATACCGCTGCTACCTTTTCCATGTTGCTAAATATTACGCCAGCCGCCTAAAAAGTACAATTATTTCTTATTGTTTTATTCGCTCCTAAGGAACTGTAATTACATTTAAACTTCTCCCTTGAGGTTATCCTTCAAATCTACAAATCTACCATTCATCCTCTCATGGAATACTACTGCTTTATATGATCTGGTGCCACCGCTGTTCATCTCAAGGTTCTCGACACAATCCAGAGACCGATATGCAATGTGATAGGTCCTGATCTGTCATCTCGTCTACAGTAACTTTCTCATAGACGTGAGGTGACGCGCCTCTGTTTGTTTTTCTACAAATATTTACATTGAAACTGCTATGACGAGCTACCTTCACTGGAACACCAACTGCAAGAATTTAAGCGTGCTACTAGGTTGGCATCTCGATCCCACCCTTTCACTGGAGAAACAGTCAAATATAACCGCTTCTTCTACTTCTACAGCTTCTTCACTCGCACAATGGAACCCCATTTCTGCTACTTTCTTCCCTGATAGCTATAATCTTCAAATATCCAAATGCAATATAAATCGATATCTGCTGATGCCTTAATCCTAATCCCCGTCCTTCTCTATATCCTTTCCTCTAATACCCATCTTTACTCTTACTCTCTGTAACCCCTTACGTGCTTGCTTGCGGTGAA
>CAHIKZ030000355.1:2317500-2422500 GCA_903632075.3 Acanthosepion pharaonis | reverse complement strand
AAGTAATGATTTTAATTCTCTTGGGTGACTAACTATCCTCCCCCCTAGAAAAAACCTACTGAGAAAAACCAGATTAGTCGCCGATGACCAGACAATGCGGTAGTCAGAAGAGCGTTGTACAGTACAAGAACCCCTTGTAGAAAAGTAATATAGAAATTGGAAGAAGTATTGGAATCGAGAACGATGCCTTTCAAACCGTAAAAAATATTGAGAAATATTAAGTAACAGGAAATAATTATCAATTCTCATATATGGTAGTGAATTCTGGACAGTTTCCACACCATTGAAGAGAGCGCTTGAATCAACAAGGATGTAGTTCTACAGAAGACGGGATCGAATCATGTAAGAATTTTTCAGGGAAACAGAAAGAAAAAAAAAAGACTTGAGCTTGGATTAAAGAACTGGCAGTTGCAATTCCTAAGACGCACTATGATGAAGAAATTCGTCGGAGAATTTGATAATCATTGAAGAGAAAAGAAGCAAAAAGACACATTGATTAACCTACTAAAAGACTTGTGTAAATTGATCTCAGAAAACTGACTGAAAAAGATCGTATGACTAAAAAAATTGCTTTGAGATACCGATGATAGGAAGTTATGGAGACACAGTTACACAAGTTTAAACTCGTTTGAAATTAACAATGGTTAATAATAAGATTTGCATGTCATTTTTCTTCGATAGTAGGCATTGTGCTAACGGCGTGATCCACAATATGGGTTTTGTACTTAAGTGACACAAGGCGAAAAAATAAGAAGGATGTTGGTGGATGGAGCTTTGGCCCAAGATATGAACGGTGCATCTGAATTGTCGAGCACCTTTTACAGCAGATGTCCTGTTTTTGCGATTCTTCGAAAGCCGCCTGCTTACTTAGGCTGATCAATGCTTTTTTCAATTTCTCTTTTCTCGATCGATTATTAATAAAAACGAGAGAACCTGATTTCCCCAGACACGAGAATATGCCTTGGCTTTCATCTCTAGTATAGGCATCGATCACGCTCTCTCGTGTGTGTGCAAACAACATATATATATATATATATATATATATATATATATATATATATATATATATATATATATATATATATATATATATATATATATATATATATGTGTGTGTATGTATATGTGTGTGTGTGTGTGTGTGTGCGCGTGCATTTCAAACTCTATTCTTATGTGTGTGATTGTATTTACAATGATCAATAAAGTCTAGTGCACTGATAGTAAAACGAATATACCGACAATGCAACAAGAATCCAAGAATCCACAGTATAAACTCGCATTATATATATATATAAAATATTCCATATATATATATATATATATATATATATATATATATGACATACCGACAAATATAAGTGCATAAAGGCGAAATTTGATAGGAACATTGTTGGGTTGATGTTTACCTGTAACACGCATCAAGTCTCGAGTTAAGTTGAAAACTATGTTTTGAACGAAATTTTTGAAAAAGAAAATTTCGTTAGTAACAAAGAAAGTTTACTGTACTTTACATCATGTCAGTTCTACGGGGCAGCGAATACTGGACAATCTCCTCACAGATGAAGATGAGACTTGAAGCAACAGAAATGAGCCTGATGACAACATTGATTAAACATGTTAGTTTCAGAGAAAGTGAAACAAAAAGGAATTATAATTAACATCAACCAGAGACAGTTGAAATGTTTAGGGTCCATGAGGGAAGAGGGCTTAATATGTCGAACTTTTTATGTAATTTATTTTTATATACATACAAACTCATGATAGAGTCTAATAACATGACAAGAATTTTCACTACTATTGCTACTACTACTAATAATAATGATTATACTATCATAACACGAATTGGGATAGCGAAGGTTGACATGCAAAACTTAAGCAAATATGACAAAAACATTTCGTTTCAAACAAAGCAAATAGTATTGAAATGTTTTATTAGTGATCCTATAATGGCAGTAAAACAGAGCAATTATTATTGAAATGTTTTTTTAGTCATCCTATAATGGCGGTGGATGCTCGGCAATAAACTCGCAGATGAAGAAGAGACTTAAAGCAAGAGAAATTTGGTCCTGTAGAAGGATTCAGAGAATACCATGAAACAGACATAAGTGCAAGGACAACGTTCTAGAGACAATGGAAACAAATAAAAGGACATTTATATTTAACATTTAGAAAGAGACAGTTGAAATTTCTCGAGCATATAATGAGGAAAGACGGTTTATGATATTTGATCCTCATAAGAACGATTGAGAGACTGAGAGAAAAGGATAACAGCGTATGATCGGGCATGAGTAAACAGATGGCAGAACAGGGTTTAGGAGAAGAAATGAAAATAAAATTCATTTAACAGGGTCAAAAAATTGTGGAGAACCAAGATCGTCAACGTGTTGAAGGGAACACATAGAAGAAGAAGAAGAAGAAGAAGAAGAAGAAGAAGAAGAAGAAGAAGAAGAAGAAGAACGCTTAGATCAATGCAGTTTTAAAAACAACGATGGCTTTTTCCTGAAATATATATATTTTTTTATTTTATTGACAGTGACTTATAGACTGTTACCATAATTCATTTGTATTCAACTAATGCATTCATTGTTTAACAAAATTCACTTTCCATATAAAAAGCGTACGTATTACCACTTTCATGATATTAGTGAGTTGGTGTTCCATGAAAGATAATTTGATGTTTCAGAATATGAAATCAAGTTTCTTTCACACCTTAGAGTAATATCTGATTAGGGTTTCATTCATTCTAGACATTACAAAACTAGATATGTCTAAATTTGGAGTGAATATTATTATTACTGTTAGGTCGAGTAAGTTCGGGCATTCATTCATGAGTATAACACAAACCATCACGGTCCTGAATCAAGGTCGGAAGGTCATAAGGGTGGCATTCTAAGTCATAAAATGGTGGGTCAATGTTGGTGGTTGCTCGAAAACCAACTCGTCTTGCTCCATAGATAGGTGTCCAGGATAGAAGATCACTCGCGATTTCGTTTTTTTTTTTTTTTTTTTTTGCATTCTTTGCTCGTATAAGTTAGTTGATATATCAGGGATGGATCTATAGAGCTGGCATTTGGTTGATGTTGTCTTCATAAGATGTTAAGTAAAGCTCTCAGCATCTGAATGGAGGTTGCATCAAGCTTAAGCTGTAGAGTTTTAGTTAATGTTCAAATAGTGGCACCATACGGTAACACCTCTTCAGTGCCGGCAAAGAAACTTTAAGGTTTTCTGGTAGATCACATTTCCACTTTATATCGATTTTGTTCAAGGCGACCCAGGCTTTATCGATGAAAATTTCCAAATCATTTTCAGTAGAATATTTTTAAAATTCTATAGTAAAATATTTAGGATTCTGCGGTTTTCTAAAACTTTAATTCATTTCGTAAGAAACGTCAAAAATTTTTCGGGCACTTCTACAAGGGCAACGTGTAATTTCACATATATTTTCGGTTACGCAATTTTTATAAGTTTCATATTGGGCGAGAGGTAAAAATATGAAAATCACATCGGATAAGAGTAAAAAGGTTGCATTAATAAGAGCCAACTGTGCGCAATAAGCATATAGCCTTTGATAAAATAGTGTATAACCGTGAATGTTGGGTAGAAATTCCTAGGGAAAAGATGATAGAATGTATTGAAGGAGAAATAACAGAGAGATAAAAACAAGAAGACAAACGCAAAAAATGGTAAATATCGATGGAACGTGAAGGGATCATGAAAAGTTCACACTCCAACCTTTTCCAAGAAAAATTACCGATGACCAAATATTATATTTTCGGAAACTCTTCGTAATATGGTCTGAGATCTTTTAATATATTTTGTAACAAATAAACAATTCATGGATATCACACCATTATCAGCTCTAGAGAATAGGCAAAATAAAATGAAAGATTCTGTATTTGGATCAAGGCAGCAGATCGGGGATGAATTGCATGTCTCTTATTTCACAACAAAAGTAAATGCTGCCCTAACTTGAAGCTTAAATGATTTTTTTCAACCAAGATAGTTAAGGTGGTACTCTGCGTCATAACTGGTCAATGTCGGTGATTAGAAGTCATGTTTCAAATCTAGGTGTTCATTCTCACCAGCAGTGTCGGGAAACGCGCATTAAACATTCACGTAACATTGTAGAAATTCCAGGGATGCCTCCAAACATCCAAGTGTACGATGTTTTCTGGAGGACCGACATTTTTCTTCTTCTCGGGGTCACGAAATGTTTGGGGTCTAGTGAAGGCGACGGAGATGTGGTTCTACAGAAGGATGCTAAGGATGCCATACACCAGGCATGTGAGCAACGATGAGGTCTTAGAAACGAGATGGCAGCCTAGTAACATGTTTAAATTAATACAGTCTGGGAACCAGCGAAAGTAGCTCATCGGAGCACTTACCGTGAAAGTATTTATAGAAAAGACAGGGGAGGCGGTGGCATGTCTGTGAGAAACCGACTGTAGGAGAAATGCCAAATAAGAGCCAATCGCATTGCATATCCGACTCTGGATTTTGTCGAGGTCCTTAAGACTTCAGACCATATATGGCAGCAGTGATCTATGCAAGGGCGAATTGTTGATTTATAGATTTGAATGATAAACTCGGACGAGAAAAAACTTTCTGGCGCGACACAGGGAACCAACTTTCCTTGCGGTTGATGAAGCAATTGATTCAATGTATTTGTTCCATCTCAGGTCAGCGGACAGTATGAGACCAAACAGTCGCAAAGAGGTGCTCTCGTGGCGTTGAGCATCAGACTTTCCAATAGGAGACAGGAATGGTACACCGTGGTGATCAATAGAGAACAGTTTTGTTTTTAAGGCATTAAAGTTAAACAACCAATTTCTGCCCCAGTCAACAACCGAGTGGGGGTCCTTTTCGACACTAACGGTCAGGTTAGTTTTTGTCAGATTTGCTTTTGAGGCTGGAGTAAATAGTAGTGTCGTCTGCAGAGATGCCTCTTTGGGAACTGATGACGTTGGAAAGATCGTTAATGAAGATAAGAAACAGGGATAGGGCGTTCGTCGGGAATGAATTGGAGGAGAATCCGTTAAGGATATCTTCATTAAACGGTTTGACAGGAATGATCGTATTAAGTCAAATAATCGACCAGAAATTCCGTATAGTTGAAGCTTACGAAGGAGCCCAGCATGCCAAACCCTATCAAACGCTTTAGATGAGGCGCGCGCTAAGATGGATGAGAACTTCCGAGCAAATCACTAAGCCTTATCACCTGAAGAGGCAAAGACCTCAAAGGGGTTGAACAAAGGAGGTATTGTGGGTTTGCTCTTGTTAAGTGCGCTCTTTGCAGAGACGCCAATAATCCTTGGAGACGAATTTGCGAGATGCAATACATTGTTTCATTGTATCAGCAAATAGTGATTTTGTTTCATTGAGGACACGCTTGCACTCGTTACGGGCTGAGACAAGGAGACGTCTGTTGCAATCTGACATGTCACTACGGTTTAGACGGGTCTTACTCGGAAGATGTGTCTGCGAAGTGTTGAACCACTTTTGAAGATTGTCATGAGGTTATATGGACCACACAGCTTTTGTATTTACTCCAAAAATCCCTTCACATTGTGTAGATAAACTGAAGGTGTTTTCTGAATTTTGTTGTTGTTGTGGCCTGTTAGGGGCCAGAAAGAAAGACACGGAAAGAAGTTAGGCTGAACAAGTGTATTGAAATAACAGAAATTATATACAAAATAAATCAGGTTACACTACATCCCGGCTTCCTCCTTAGGAAGTCTTGCAGCTTAGTCTTTATGAAGGAGGAATGGTTTATTCTAAAGGAGATATGTCACCATAGCAGTTATCCTCTTATATCCTTCTATCTCAGTTGGTCGTAGCTTCTGTCATATAACCAGGGCAGTTATTACGTTGTAGTGCACCGCTTATATTGTTGTTCATATGTCTCTGGGTTGCCACTTATGAATTTGCTCGATGTTGTAAGCAGCAAACGATCACTTTCTTTATACTGTATGGGTAGTAAGTGTCGATGTCGGGGTATTGTCCAATATACGAATGTCTTGAACTCCTGCTCTGTTCGAGATAGTACATCTAAGAAGGCCAGTTCTTGCTTTCTCTCCCTATTGTAATCTGTGTCAAGTATTGAGTTCACATTTCCCAATAGTAATTGGACTTTTTCCTGGTCTGGCCAGAGTATGAAGGTGTCATCGACGTATCTCAGCAATAGCATTGGCTTTAGTGATCTAGTTTCTAATGTCATTTCCTCAAAGTATTCTATATATAGGT
This sequence comes from Acanthosepion pharaonis, assembly GCA_903632075.3. Taxonomy (NCBI): domain Eukaryota; kingdom Metazoa; phylum Mollusca; class Cephalopoda; order Sepiida; family Sepiidae; genus Acanthosepion; species Acanthosepion pharaonis. Next base: position 2,416,257 of record CAHIKZ030000355.1, on the reverse strand, counting down.
TTGCCATTGTTGGTAATAATGGTGAGCACATTGATAATTGCGCATCCTGTCGATATATGTCTGATCCCATTCCAAAATGTTATTTGCGTACAGAATGCCAGCATCTCCATCAGGTTATCTATTCGTATACTGGTCCGTACTCCTAGGGATGAGTCCTAGGCCAGTCTGTCCCTGACAACCGAGAGTGCCTCCTCCATGTGTACCTTGGTGAACAAACTCACCACGTTCAGACTCACCATCTGGTTGGATTGGACGGGAACATTATTTCCACGGAGCTCCGGACATACGATAGAGACTTTCGTATTAATTGGTTGCTTTTATCTACCAGGAAGCGACTCAGAGTGTGGCACACAGAGCTTTGTCTTCTAAAAATCAACCTGAGCGGAATACCGTCTTTGTGAATTTTTTGGAGACAGTATAGGTAGCGTAGCTTGCTGTAACGCTGTGATAACTGCTTGTATGTCTTAAGTACGAAGTGGCCATTGTTCTTGATTGGTATCTCTGACAGTTTGCGTTCCGTTTTCATTGTACGATCTTACTTTGCCGTAACTACCATTCACTGTTTTGTCCATCACTACAGTTGCATTGTTTTTGTCAGCTGGTAGTATGATGATTTTTTCATTTTTCTGTTGGGTTCCTATTGCCAGCCTCTCCAGTTTGGTTGTGTTTGATTAGGGCGTCTTAGTGTTCTCACTGTCAAATTCCTTCTTAGTTCATTCACCTGAGTCCAAGGGAATTTCAAAGCTATTTCATCGTTACGAGCAATGATGTCCAAGTATGTTATCCGTCTGATGGTTTTCGCGAATTTGAGATCCTTTTTTTAGTACTGACTGTTCAGAAGGACTTAGCTAGTGTTGATTGAATTTTATTATGCTTTCACTGGTGAGTGTTGGACCCTGTGCGCAACCATATGTTCTTTCAACTTACTTAAATAAAAATGTGTGTTAAAAAGATATCACTGAAATATCCAGAAGAGTCATGACACGTGGAACTAGAACAATCTACCCTGATTGACGAAATAAAGAATATAAAATTCCAATCTGCTGAAAGGTTGTGAATATTGCAAAGACGATGAGGATAACAGTCTGAATTATGTAAATAATGTAGAGTTTTAACTTATCTAGTTTCATTAATGTCGATATTTACTATCATGTGGTGGTCTTCCCCCTAGTTTCATTAGCAGACCGTGACCTAAGGTCAACAGCTGGACGACAGTCTGGATTTTCCAGCAGTGAACTTAGAACTCTCCGATATCACCTCCCCCCTAGGTCAGCAGGTACCACGTCTGCAGTCCAATATCCCTGGGGAGAACACAATTCATTGCCTCTTCACTTGAGATTACACGAAATGTACAAATGATTCACGGAAAAATATTGGTCTAAAAATCACAAAATACAAGCCAAAGGAACAACGCCATAGTGTGAACCAATTCCATAACTGATCCATATATTTTAAACTTTAAATATACCATGATCCACACTTATTTCCTCGGAGTGACACCGCACACTGATCAATTATCCCTCGATTTATTCAACCGCAGCCAATTAATTACTTTTGTATTTGCGTATTACCAGATATATCTGAACAAATCTTCACAAATTTACCATCATTAATTTTCTATAACCACTATTATTAATCACCTGCCTCAGTGTGCCAAAATTCAACTGGCATCATCCCAATTCCTTTTACACTTAGCTGCTCCCGAGGGGAAAAAACAACCACACCCACTCAGCATCTCCTAATTACTCCACTAATCGCTTTACCGTGGTTACAAGCCCTTCTTCTCTTAGTCGTTTACCATGACCTGGCATCCCACAAGCCACCTAAGCAATTTCTTTTGGTCGTCAGAGCTATTCCTAGGCCCATTCTGTATAAATACTTCACAGCGTACAGCTCCCACTCTATTGCCCGACGTCCTTATCTACATAGCCAGATGTGACAAATCAGCCCCCGAACACACAAGGACACAGTCAGTTCCAGAAACTATGCAAGATTAATCTACTAATTCCAGCAACAATTAATTAATTTTTCCTAAAAAAATAACTCTTAAGATTTAACAACTTAGTTATTCAATCAAAGAAGGCAATTTATTTAATTAAAACATTCCACCTACTGTGGCAAAAAGGAACAAAACAATGGTTTGTCAGTTATTTACGATTAACTAAATATTCTAAATTTAGAATATTTGAATGCATGCAAAGCCATAGTCATAAAAATACAACTCATTAAAAGTACGCAGAAATCACAGTGAGAATGCCCTCTAACAAAATGCCATCAGGCTTTCTTTTTGAAAACAATTTTTCATTGCGTTCACGTACGTGAATTCAGGCCTTCATATGACAACAGACTGCCAAAGATACAACATAAAAGCGTGCTAATCAAAATCAACAACCCTTAAGAGTTAGAAAAAGTAACGGGCGAAAATTTCAAATAGATTTTCGCACATGGTTGTAAAATGTTGTAAAAAGACAAAACAAAGCATGACAAATCAGTCTCTCACTAGAATGTTTAACCAAATGTGACATTATCGCATCATTGTGTATGCGTAAGTGTGGGTGTACACGCTGACCATTCTTTCATTTCTTTTTTTCTATATTGGTACTTTTTTCATAACTTTTTGCTTCTCTGTCCATCAAAACCTGATCGCTTTTTTACGTTTTCTTCTCCTCATAATTTTTTATCATAACTTCCTATTTTAATCTGTTGCTTCGATGAGTGTGTATGTGTGTGCGTGTCAAAGAACATGGAAATTCCAAAGGACTTACATTTTTTCGGTACTAACATCATCTTGATTATTTTTTCTTTTTTTTCATATTCACCTCGTTGAGTCCTCCATTTAAAAAAATTCTTCGACCATTTCCACCTTGTGTTGTAACACTCATTCTGGCCTACCACCTCCACCACCACCATACTGAGAGGTCCTTCTCAGCGGCGCCAATTTAATTATAATGTTGCATCTTCTCTCTGTCGTCTTCTCCCGGACGGAGGTCGCTTAATGTTTTGGTTCTACAATAACTGACATCAACACGGAAATTTTTCACTGAACTATTTTATTAATGTCGACATGTATTATTCAGTGGGGGTCGTTTTCCCTCACTGGAGAGCCGTTTCAGACACGAAAGAGAACACATCTACATTGCTTGATGGTTAAGAAGAAAAAAACTCTCTCTATCTATCATTCCCATGCTAGGTCAACCAAGCAAATTCGACTCCATTATAATGGCTTCCATCTGACGTCGAAGATGAACTTCCAAATCTCGGAGACACGATACACTTCCACTAAAATAATAATAGTCTGTTAAATTATTATTTACCGAGACTCGAGTGTTTTAGTTGATGCTCAAGCCGTGGTACCATAGATTAGCATCTTATCTACAGTAACGCCAAAGCATCTTCGATTGTGTTTGTCTGGTCGATAAGATTTTCAGATAATTTCCATTTTACTCAAAGCTTTAGCTATGCGAATTTTCACATTATTTTCAGTAGAATTTATCAGACGTCCTATGTATTCCACAGATTTTATTGATTCAGCTGAGACAGTTTACATTGAGCTTGCTGGTTGAAGCCTATGTATTCAGTTTTAGTGACATTGAAATCATTGGCAGCATTTTCAAGATAATGTAGGAGTAATGTATCAGTGATAGCCAGGTCATTCGCTTAGGCAATATATATGTCAACTTCTTTAAAGGATATCGATGTGAGAGTTTTGGTAATAATGTAAAATTAAAATGGTGATTTTTGTCGAGGCAAAGGCTCAATACGTATTCAAGGTTGATAACAAAGAGAATAGCTGAAATTGTTTCAACCTGGAAGACTCCTGCTTTGGTGTCGAAGAAGTTAGTTTGGCCGTCTGAGAATCTAATCAAAGAATTGGTATTTTTTTTTATAGCAACATTATGGCAAAATATCCTATAATATGCTTAACCACTAGAAATTAAAAAAAAGAATTAGGATTCAAAGACACTTAATCGTCTGCATTCTTCTACATATATATTTTTGTCAGCCTATATAGAAGACTAGGTTTTGGGAAGTCATTAAGGATATAAAATGACGAACAGGCGCGACTAAGGTTAAACGTTAATTATCTACATTTATGTAGAGAAACATGTACATTTAGAGAACTACCCAGAAAAAAAAGTTTTGGTGCGTTTTTCGCTTCCTGGAAGCTACACAGCTACAGAGGACGAAAGATATGACAGTGCGCGATGGAATACCGTAAGTTAATGGAAGTGCAGAAGAAAAATCGTTAAAAGCAGAAAAATGAATGCTGAACATTGGGATATCGACCATCCTTTGTGTTAGAGAAAGGCTTATATATATATATATACGTGTGTGTGTGTGCGTGTGTCTGTGTGTGTATGTATGTGTGTAGCACAACGGGAACTGAGACATATCGTGAAAAAACTAAATTTACTAATGACTACAAAGTACCAGATGATATGGAGAGCTATGATCGCACATATCCTTAAGGCACGTTAAAAGAAGATAGATATTTATGTTGATGACTCAAATATTTACTCCTACCTTAATACTAAGTCCGGTGGTTACGACAAAATGTGAGAGCTACTCTCGAAAATGATACCCGATCATCTGTTAAGTGATGTTTTGAAAATTTTGTTGTCGCCAAAACGAAACTGCTATCCATAACTTATGATAGAGAACCATTTTTCTACTCCATCAGCACGACTGATGCTAACCTCAAGGACAGCGACTCATTGCGCCTTCTTACTGATATAAATTTGACTGCTAAATAATTTGTTCATTTTGTAGTGTAAGACATTTTATCTCGTAAGAATCTTGCTTGAACAAATCTACCATTCGGTTGGGCATTAAATATTGCTGTCTTATCTGGTCTGATTCTCCGCCTACTTATACGAATATGGTATATAGTGATATCGATTCTAATCTAGTATCCTGACTTTAGTCACTTTGCCCTCTTTTTTTTTCTTTGTTTTTTTTTTATAAATAACTTCATGGCATTATTTACATTATTCGGACTTTTTTCCTCATCTTTGATGCCATATTTATCACAAGGTTCCGGCCTTCTTCCTGGAATGTCAAGCAGAACCCTCGCTCGCTGGGGCAGAGTGTTCTAGTTCCACGTGCCATGTTTAATGGATGTCAGTTAAGTTATCTCCTGTTAATTCACCTCCCCAAGTTCTCCACCGCCTAAACTAGGTATTGAACTCACAACTCTTTGGTCGTGGCACTGATCTAACCAACGCCTTTATCCACTATGCCATATGTTCTTAACGACATATGTGTATGGATTTCTAGGACTAATGTCTTCCAGTAACCATTTTTACCAGTGCTCATATTGCATTTGTTTCTGTTATCATTACATTTTACCACTGCACATATTGCAATTTTCGTTGCAGTTATTGCTTTTCTCTGGCACTCCTTATTATTGGTTCCCGTATTATATTCATTTCTATGCTTGGTAGGCTCAGGAGACATCTGTGGCCTAGCATATGTGCTGATTCCTTAAGTTTACGAATTTTCTAATGATGTTCTTCGTCTGTGATTTCAAACTGATCCCACAAAGGGCGGTGATCTCCTTTTCCCTCCATATGTGGTCAACCACACTTGAATCCTTACCTTATGGGGGCGACCTTTATATTTCTTTCCGTAGCTGCACGGGACAGTGTACACACAGTTTTTAGTCATGTTCTCCTCTATGGCAGGGGGTCTTACTCGGAGAGTCTTCAGTTCCAACCACTGAAGTAGGCCGAAACGCTGGGATAAATATGGCAAAGCTGAGGACAATATCCCGAATAATGTAAATCGTTTATATAATGCCTCATCTCAGAAATATAGGTAGTTATCTTCATGGCAGTTGCTGTGGTTTCTGTAGAAACAGATAGCTGCAACCCTAAGTTCAATTCTAATTATTTATTTTCACACACATCTCACCTGCGCAACTATCTGCCCTTTCACCTACAATCTTCAATTTTTTTTACATTCAACGTCAATTGCAAATTTCAGTCTTGCTGAATCCGGTTCTTTCTTTACTCTTCACTAAAGTCTTCTAATTATCTTCCATTTTCAGTAATCCCATAGCGGCGTTATCGCCTTAAAATTATCTAATAAGAATGTTAAAACTACGTCTAATCACTTGGTCATTTGACCTGATAATCTTTTCGAATATGTCGTATTTTTAAAGACTGCGTTTTGAGTTTTACGTGTCATTTTCCCGTCTTATTTAGCATGACATTTTTCTAATGTATACGGATAAAACTATATAATCGCTTTCTTATTAGAAAATTTTCTACACATGCAATAGTGAATAATACAAACGTATTTTAATATGGGAAACTACTTTGGAAGTTAAATTAAATACTTGTACATCCGTAGAAACTTTTGGGCTCACTTCGATGTGATATAATGATTAGCAAGATTGTCTCAGGCGATCAATTACGACTGAATAGTGAGTTAGATCTTCACTGATTGCCCCGTAATTTCGGCTTTGTGTCATTTTTAATCTACGCTTAGCAAATCAACACCCGTGGAATCATTTGTGTTGGAGATGTATTAGCGCAAATGCCCTGTTCATCTACGTATATAAATAATGTTTGCTCCTTTCGCCAAGCCGATATAATGAAACGTTAGTTATTCAAAGGATTTCCTGTGAAAGACGTTCTCCAATCAATTGTTTCTCGGTCCTGGGTACCGTATTTACTTATGAGATGATGATAACAACTACAACAAAAACAATAATAATAATGATGATGATGATGATGATTAGTATTATTAATATTTGCAAGAATAATTGAACCTTATATTGTTTCACATTCTGTGTTAGAGATATCGATCTGGCTGGATATTTCAAGAGGGAAGGAATGTGAACTCTCTAATTACTAAAGTCAAATTCGACTCTTTTAGTTGGTGGCTAACAAATTGAAATGGCTCTATGTAACTAGAATCGACTTTGTTATACATGACCTTAAGGTCAGCGGAAGTCAAGTAGGTGGCCTGTGCGGACATTCACCAAGAGAAACTTGCACGAACGAGGGAGAAATTCAGTATCAGTCAGAGTCTCTTGAGTAGAAGGACGCTGATAATTTTAATATGACGTTTTAGAAGAAAATGCACACGAAAAGGACATTTATAATTGCAATCAGGGGACAGCTGAAATTGCTACGAGAAATAATGAAGAAAAAAGAGCTTAGATAATTTAACATACAGAGAACAAGAGGGACTTGTGTCAAATGTAACCTCTGTTGCGTGAAGCAAATTGTAATGATGAAGTTATTATTGAAACTTTTAATCATACGTAGTAGGTGAGAATAAATTTGGAGTACACTCACAAGTGACAATGTCCAACACTCTAGGCAGTAGATTGACAGGGATAAAACTGATAAACTCACCCCGAATCTTAGCTCCTTGGAACAAAAAAATCATTGCGTGAGTGTTACTTACTTAAACAGCTTACGGTTAAATCACACTGAAACACCGGTTCTCGTTCGATCACCGAAGTTAAGCATCGTAGAGCCAGGTCAGTACTTAGATGGGGGACCGCTTGGGAACACCTGGTACTGTAAGCCCCAAAGTCCAACCCCACCTCACTGTCGCTGGGGGGGAGTAAACGGTAGTGTCAGAGCTATGCCGCCCGGAACTTCGTTCCTGGTAGGGCCACCCAAGGCGGACAGGTCTGACACACATGCCGGCTAACAAGGGCTCTGGTGAAAATCCAAGGAGCGTCTGCATCGGTAACCGGCGGCTTCTGGTCGTTCCTGTCTCTGCGTCTGTGGGAACCCTGCGGCAAGCAAGAACATTATCCGAGTAGGCCTGGGTACCCTACTTCTGTAATTTATCCCAAGAATCTTCTTCTCATAACAGGAAGAAGCCGGATCAATCCGCCCAGGGTGAATGCCGCATCAGTACAGTACTTGCTTAAACAGATTATGAAATTTTTCGTTGCATTACATTTTGATATGGACAACTTTTATCCAATGAAGAGCAGATTCAAGGGTTCATCCCAGGCTCTGTCGCATCAAACTCTACTGAATTTTAGCCAAAATCTATGGAAGAGCTAACTGGTAAATGTTAATGAAGTCATTGCTATTAATGGTGAATATGTCTTTTCAGCTTGTGATAGTCCTTTTTGGGGATGTAAACCTTCTCGAAAGTTTTTTGTTGGTCATAGGGAGAACTGGGTTATTTTTCAGCGCACCGTCCGATGCGTGTTAGTAGAGGTGTGTATGAAACGTTTCGCTTGGGCGATCATGTACTTTTTCAATTCTTGGTTGACTTAATAGAAGAATTCCCACAGTAGGCTTCCTTTGATTTCTACGGTTGACGGGGTTGCCAAGCAAAGATGTAGGACATTGTCTGTTCTGCTATTTAAACCATAGTTTTGAAGAGATAATCTCGAGTCATACCATTCTTCCCAAAAGTTAACGAATTCATTTGGAATTAGAATTCAGCTCTTCGATTCCTCATTTCAAGAGGTTATACACCAGAGTAACAGAACATTCAAACTTACAACACGTGGTTTCCCCAAGCGGTCGCAGATATAGATAGCGACCTTTCTCAACATTGCTTAACTTCTTTGAGCAGATGTGAACCAGTTTCAAACTGATAAAACTGCATATGTTAAATCGGTAACTGAATAAAATATAATTATACCTTATTTTATGAAGAAATTGAATAATCAAAAACGTGTTTTATTTATTAATCAAACTGTTATATAAACTCTAACGGGTATGTCCCAATACTCATAAATACGTTGGACACTATGGTAAGTGGGGGTAATATGCTGTATTAGTCCACAACTAGCAGTGGTTTACCTACTTCAGGCCGCTGGCGAGTATTATATTTTGTTGATTTTATAAAGATTTCTATTTTATTTCCAACCTATGTTTTGGTTCTTCCTCATTCAGTAATCTTTTCTAGGTTACAACAATAAGAAATAAAGAAAACGATAGGAAGAAAAGAGAAAGAAAAAAAGAAAGAAAGAGAAAAACGGCAAATAAAAAGAAGCAATAAAGAAGGAATAAGATAGAATTGTACTTATATACAATAAATATCAATATACTGTCTAAGTAGTTCACCACTACTACACGCGACTATTTTATTTTGTTGATGTTATAAAGATTAGCATCTCATTTTACCATCCTCTGCTTTGGTTCTTCCTCATTCAGTAATCCTTTCTAAGTTACAACACACACTAATAGAAAAAAATTAAATTTACCACTTATAGCCATTTCACATCTTACTGCATATTTGTGGTTGATCAATAAAGAATGAAATTATTTCCAACCTATTTTTCCTTATTCGCTTTCTTTCTTTGGTTTTGCTCTCATTTGTTCTTCACTTAATCTCTTTCTTAATCACCGCCCCCTGTGGGATCATGTTGAGATCATAGACAGGGAACACCATTGGAAAATTCGTAAACTTAAGGAATCAGCACATATGCTAGGCCACAAAAATCTCCTGAGCCGACCAAGCATAGAAATAAATACAATATGGGAACCAGTAATAAGGAGTGCCAGAGAAAAGCAATGATAACAAAGTTGCAATATGAACTCTGGTAAAGACATGCAATGATAACAGCAAAAAAATTGCAATATGAGCAAGGCGTTGGTTAGACAGACAGTGACAGACCCAAAGAAGGTGAGTTCAAGTGGAGAACTTTCAGAGGGAAAATTAGCAGGAGATAACTGATAACTGACATCCATCAAACATGGCACGTGAAATTAGAACAGTCTACCCCAGCGATCGAAATAAAGGGTTCAGTTCGAAATTCCAACCACCTGAAGAAGGCCGGAGCGTACAACGGCCGAAACGTTGTGACAAATATGGCGACAAAGATGAGGACAATAGTCCGACTAATGTAAATACTGCTCTTTCTTCTCGTATTATTCATTTTTTTTTTATATTTTCTTTCTTCTCTTCATTTTTTTTTCTTTCTTGCATTATTCCTTTTTTTTTTCTTTATTCTCTGAATTTCTTTCATTTTTTCTTGCATTATTATTTTTTTCTTATTTCCCGCCTTTCCTTAATTTCATTTATGTCGTATTCTTCATTTTTCTCTATTCTCCCTTTTTTACTTAATTTCTTTCTGTTTTTCTTTCGTACAATATTATTTTTTATCTACTTTTCCTTATTATTTTTCTTTCTTTCATTCTCGCAATATTCATTTTCTTTACGTTTTATTATCTTTCTTTCTTCCTTTCTCGCGAATTCATTTTTCTTTATTTTTTCTTTCTTTTATTAATTTCCTCTTTTCCTTCTTTCTTTTCCTTCGAATACATTAGTTTTCTATTCCTTCTTACCTCAAATGTATGGATTTTCTTATCTCTTATCTTTATTCCTCTTATTTTTCTTCAGGCATTATTTATTTATTTAGATTTTTAATTGTTAATCTGTTTCTATTTCTTTAGTTTGTCTTTTTTCTTTTCATTGTTTATTCCATCATATTTTAGTTCTTTCTTTCTTTCTCAGTTTTTTTTTTTTGAAACATTGCTTCGTACGATTTTTCTTTTTCTTTTCCATTTCTTCCGCTCATTATATAATTATGTTAATTCTTTCTTTTTTATTCTTTCTTTCTTCTGTCATATTTTAATTCTTTCTTTCTCTCTTAATACTTCATTTTTTTTTAGGTCGCCATGTTCGGTAAACACGCGCTGACGTTTATTTCTATTCGAATCGACTACACGTACACACGCACACACACACACACATACGTACACATATACATTTACACATTCACCAGAAGCTTACGTTCATTCATTCTAATGAAGCTATTCACAGTTGTGAGTTCGATTCTCGGTGATTACACCACAACATTTTTTCACCTAACTTATACTTAATAAATATCTAGTTTGATTCTGGAAAGCGTTAATTCCACCAAATATTATATTTATCTTTTTCCGTCTTTTGCTGGGTTCATTGATTCAACCCATATTCAGCCAGATAGTCATGCGACTATCCCCGTGTCTTCGCAACAACGATAGGTAAAAAAAGATTGATCACTTAGAGACCTCAGATCAAAATCACTCAGATTTATCTCCCATTTGACAAATAAGATTTTGTAACCTTGATTCTATTTCAACTGGGTCAATTAGTTCACGCTCTCGGTTAAAATTGTCCAGTTTTTTTTTTTTATCGAGGATCAAACAAACAAGTTTTGAAACACATCAAACTGAGTATCAATAATGTATTTTCAATCTCATCTAAAAATGTATTCCTTAAGTTAACAGAGATTTATATTAATTGGTAGATTCTACCACTTTTTCTGTAAATTATACATACTTCTACATTTGTCATTTATTTCCATTAAATGAGAGTATTAAGACAAACAAATATCTAATGCGAGAAAGAAGCTTAGTAAATATGACCCCAAGCAGTTGATATAGTAGAATCCCTCATATCCGGAATATCTTATATTCTGAATCCCACATATCCGGACATGATTTTGATGTGTACATTTTAACTATTTGGCTGATATGTAACTGATTTGGAATTTCCTTTTTTAAGGAAATTTACTTTGGACTCTTCCTTATGCTTATTTCATCCTAATGGTTTGTATTGGTGGAAAAGTTGATGGAAATAAGAGGAAAAAAAGAACTTTGGAGTTATCGCAAAAAGTGGAAATTTTAAACAGACTAGACGCCGGCGAAAGTTCATTGTAACTAATGGCTGAGTTAGAAAGTCTACATTATATAATATAAAATTTTCCAAAGAAAATATACCCCAGCGTTCACACTGTCACATTGAACAAGGAAATAATAATTAAAAAAAAACATGATTGTGATGAAACCTGCACTGAAATTGAAAAAGCTATTGAAAAGGTTGTTAGTTTTATGGAAAGAAAGCCAGCATTCATCTGTGACGATTGCAATAACGCACGTAGACGTAAAAAGTTTCTTTCGTTTGAAAAATTTCAAGAACAAAAGCCAAACGAAATGCGGAAAAAGTAGAAAATGACATTAGAAGAGAAGGAATCATCATGCAACAGTGATTAAAAAATCCTCGTTACATTATTTGTTTTGCATACGTGACATAATTAATTTAATGAATTTTCAATATCATTACATAATTTTTTTTTTCCTTAAAATCAATTCCGTTATATTTCACTCAGAATTACGTTATTTTGTTTACTATAAAACATTGAAAATATGTTAAAACTAATTTCAGTTCTTTTATTTTAATCTAAATATAACCCCTCATATCCGGACTTTGTAACAATTTCCTCATATACAGAAGGCCTTCTTAGTTTGGTTGTCAGGGATTCTACTGCATTTTGAATATTGAATGAATATCTGCTTTCTTTAACCTTTGAAATTTGTTTCGATAAGTCCATCAACTGACTGCAGATTTCTAAATGTAACGTCTCATTTAACATGTACCAAGAGTATTTTGAGCGGACGGCGTTCAGATTCTTTAGAACGGACTTTGTATATCGCTGGAAAATATTTAACTGTTCGAATTCTTGATTTCGACAGTGTCTTATTCTCGTCATAATATAATGATATGAAAAGTGAGTATAGGGTAGATTTCGCGTTTCAATATTCTGATTTCTATTGAATATATTCAATATCGTGTTAATTCAATAGAAACCTCGCTGTCATATGTGTGTTCTCTTTTTTCTGTTGGTGGTTTCTCATGCTAGCATTGCATTGTCTTCTGTGAAGTAGACATCTTCTCTTTTCAAATGAACTGCTTGTTGTACAATTGTATGGGATTTGTCATCCATCTTTTCTGAAAGTTGTCATAACACTTCAGGAAGTCTAATGAATTGTTTATTTAAATAATCTGGATTCCAAATTTAACGTTTCCCCCTTCATTAATATTCGGTTTCACCTGAACTTTGGCACATTCATTGTCCTAGTAATAAGACTTAATATATTTGACTGAGAACTACACTAAAATATTGATATAAATGTCAAACTTATAACTGATATATATATATATATATATATATATATATATATATATATATATATATATATATATATACACACAAAATATGTGTGTATGTGTGTGTGTGGAACATAACAATTATGTGATTTTCCACTTGTTAAGGACAATTGGTTGTCTCAAAAGAGGGTATTCATCTAATAGGTGTTGTGCCTTTAAATTCTTTAGAGATGATTTTTGTAAATGTTTTGTCTTATCTGATATGTATTAACAAATCGTGTAACAGTAAATGTGCCCGATTGTTACATTGAGCGTTGAACCGTTGCACCTTAGAAATAATTAAAGATAACTTACTGAAATGATCCGAGGATTTTATAACACTATTGGACTCTACTTTGAAAAATAATAATGTATTTAGCTCTAAGTTGAAATGATGATCCTTCTTCCTGTTGTGACATCCAGATCCAGTTTTCCTCGATACTGTTCCCTTTTTTTCAAATTATACACCGTACTATATATTCATAACTATATATGCAAAGTAGGTAACTTTTCTAATTCTTCATTAATTATGTTTATTATTTTTACTGCATATCTCTGGCTCTCTCTTTATATATATATTCATATATATATTCATATATATATTCATATATATATATATTTGTATTCATACATATATAAATATTCATATATATATATATATATATATATATATATATATATATATATATATATATATATATATATATATACGTTTCTTATATATGAATATGTATATATATATATTTGTTTATATATGTATTCATACATATATATATTCCTATGTATATATATATATATATGTATATGTATTCATATATTCATATATATGTATATGTATTCATATATATATATATATATATATATATATATATATATATAGATAGATAGATAGATAGATAGATAGATAGATATTAAACTTCGCTGTTACAGACCTTTAAGAAATGTGTTGCCATAATCATTATTGACTTTATTTTGGACTTTAATTCTATTCGAAAATGTGCTTATAGTATTTTAATTTTTATTATTATTCTCATGTAATACAAATTTATTTTCGACTAATATATATCTAAATTGTGAACAGGTGCATGTGTGTTTCTTTAAATGCTGTATGTAGGTGATATGCTTTGCCAAATGAAATATAAGCCTTCTCAACATCGTCAATATAAGAACAGCATACGTAGTAATATTGTTATGCAATCTCCGAAATGACAATTAAATTGAAATACAACTTAGACTTTTTGTAAGATGCTAGTTGACGGAGTAATATTGTTTCGTACAGTTAGCTTGCTTGTATTAAATTTAGTATTGTATATAATTAATTTCATTTTTTTTTACTCAGATCAGTAGGGGATGCATTAGTGTTTATGACTTTTTCAAAATTTTTCCTGCCTTTAGTTGAAATGCATTTCATTACGGTATAGTAATTTGATACATTTAGTGTTATTTCATGATCTATTGTATTCAATTTTATTTATGTTTATATTACTAATAGCTCGTATAATTTGTTCGTCAATAATGTAATTAGGAAAATCATTGTTAATAAAGATTTGTTTATTTTTTTAATTCAGTATCAAAATATCTTTCGTTTTATAAAATTTGATTTTGCAGGGTCCATTAAGTTTCGTTTAATAGCTATTTCGTATCAGTTAAGACGTTTACTTTTATAGTTGAAAGTGCAAAATGTTTTTTGCAGAGTCGAGTCAAAATTTGAACTTTTTAATAAGAAGAGGACATTGTATGCAAGAAGAAACACAGAATTAAATCTCAATGAGGAATATGTGGTTATAAGTATATAAATATGGTCGTGTTTTTATTATAATGCGGGAGAGGAAGCGACGGGGATTTGATTCATATCATGGGAATCATGAAAAATGAAGAACAAAGATTCGGTTTTGAAAAGAAAATCTATAGCGTCTGGTTTACAAATAATAGGAAGAAATATGTTCAACAAGCAAAGATCCGATGTGTTTTTTCTAAATTATGTCAAAATTACCTCGTGTGAAAAAAGAACAACATTTAGGAAATTATTAATTGGAGCCTAACCTCTATTCCATTGAATTACAATGAGATGAATTGGACAAGAAAGTTTGAAGAGAACACCCAAACTATGAGAATGACCTTTTGCTTCTGAAGATCTGTCACCATTTTAAAACAAAACTGCTGGAAAACATACTAAGAATCAGTAAACCAGTAATAAAAACAGATGGTAATTTTAGCGACGTAAACGAAATATGATGGCTTATCTTTGTCAAATTAAAAACAAATATACTGTAGTTACTGAAATATTATAGTTCAATGATTTTGTAAATAAATTCAAGGTGACCGTATAATTTTTGACTGAAGCATATATATATATATATATATATATATATATATATATAAAATGCATGTTTCATTAAATAATATAGATATGCTTTCTCTATTTATTTCAAGCAAATTCCTTTCATATCGTCTCATAAGCTTGATAAAATTATTATTGAAATGGAAAAGAAAATCACCATATTTATACACGTTTCTTAATCCTAGTTAATTGTCAAATCAGAGCAATTATCAATTCAACACGTTCTAAATTTAAAACTTGTCACGTCGCTAACGGAACTCTATCGTGTTAAGAAATGAACATGTTAATGACTGTTTAGTTCACTCACAAAAACTAATAAATATGAGTTTTTATACATTCAAGAGATTTATCAACCATCTGAACCTGGTGAGCATTTCAATGCAAAACTCTGCTCTCGGCTCGCTAGTTGTCACTTGAACATTTCTTAACTTGGTGAATATTATATTTCTAGTTGTCAAATAAACTTTTATTTTGGTAGAAGTTTTTGATAGCCTGATAAAATACGTAAAATAATTTCACTTTTCACAGTTTTTCACTTGTACTTGTCAGAACAATTTTTTGTATCTCCTTGAGGCATGGACTTCCAGGAATCCCTTCAATTAGTCTTCAATCTTTTCCAACCAGTCCTAGGGCTCCAACTACAACAGGGATGGTTGATGTTCCAATATGCCACATTTTCGAGATTTCTATTTCAAAGTCCTTGTACTTTGACAACTTTTTGAATATCTTCAAAGATACATTTCAGTCAGCAGGGACTGCCATATCAATAAGGAGGCATCCTTTTTGTTTGTAGTCTTTAATAACAATATCTGGCCGGTTGGCCTTGATTGTTCTGTCAGTGTGCATTGTGTAGTCCCATAGAATTGTAACAGGTCCTATCTCCGTAACCGGGTCTGGGTGGTGATCATACCAGTTTTTTTAGTTTCCTTCCCGTATAAGTTGCAGATTTTTCAGTGCAGATATTGGCCCACTCTGTCATGTCGGGTTTTATATTCAGTGGGTGCCAACACCGTACAACCTGATACAAGATGATCACTCGTTTCTGGATATTTATTACAGAATCTGCATTTTGGGCTGACACAATATTTTAGTATATGTGCTTGTTTATTCCTAGTTAGCAAGCATTGGACCTGCGCAGCAAGGATAAAACCTTCAGTTTCCGCTTTCAACCCTGCACTACGTAGCCAGTGATGGGTACGGGTTTGTCTACGTCAGCTTGTTTGGTACGGGCAGAGTATTGACCATGAAGCGGTTTATCTTGCCATCGCTTCTGTAACTGGTCGGTTGCATTCGTCTTTACTGTCTTTTTTTAGGTATTTTGCAGTTTCAGCCGGTGTATTGTGCTGTAGTTGCATCTCTACGCCCATTTGAAACTCCATTTTGAATTTGTTGGCTTCTTTCATTACGGAGTAAAGAGGCTTACTACTTTCATGTTCCTTGACGCATACAAATCAGATGTGAGCTTTCTATATTATTATTATTATTATTATTATTATTATTATTAATATTATTATTATTATTATTTTCTTTGGTTTGTAGCGTTTACACATTTCTTTCCGGGTCCCGCCCAGGGACCTAAGGTTAGAAATGGCAGCATGACACTTTCCACCGACAAAAAAAAAAAAAAAAAAAAAAATCATAGATAAAGCCCTTCGTAAAGTGTGGGCTGTACTTGTCAGAACTGGTGCGTACAAATTTCTTTCCTGGTCCTACCCAGAGAGCAAAGGTCAGAAATACCATCATGACATTTTCCACTGTCCAATTAAAGAAAATAAACAACACACATAGTTTACGTCTATATTTCTGAGATGAGGTATTATGTACATTATTTACATTATTCGGACTATTGTCCTAATCTTTGTTGTCCTGTTTATCACAATGTTTCGGCCGTTGTACGCTCCGGCCTTCTTCAGGTGGTTGAAATTTCGAACTGAAACCTTTAATACGCTCACTGGTGTAGACTGTTCCAGTTCCACGTGCCATATCTAATGGATGGTAAAAAATCATGCAATGATAACAACAAAAATTGCAAAATAAGCACTGATAAAAAAAAAGTTTACTGAATATATTTGGTTTATAATACCCAGAAATCCATACACAGATGTCCTCAAGGACACATGGCAAATTGGATAAAGTTGTTAGTTAGATCCAGTGACAGGACCCAAAGAGTGTGATTTCAATACCTGGTTAAGGCGGTGGAGAACATTGAGAGAGGAATTAACATGAGATTAATGACATCCATTACACATGGCACGTGGAATTAGAACTGTTAATTCAGTTCGACATTCCAACCACAACCGGAGCGTACAACAGCCGAAAAATTGTTGATAAACAGGGTGACAAAGATGAAAACAATAGTCCGAATAATGTAAATAGTGTACACATAGCTTAGATAGATAAAGCAATTCCTAAGGTGTGGGCTGTACTCTTGAGAAAAAAAAATTGTATTTCTTTAAAATATGGGCTTCCAGGAATGCCTTCAATATGTCTACTAGAATCTTTTCCAACCAATCCGATGGCTCCAACTACAACAGTGATTATTGATGTTCTCATGTACACATTTTCGAGATTTCGATTTCAAGGTCCTTGTATTTTGACACTTTTTAAAATTTTTTCAAGGATACATTGCAGTCCGCAAGGATTGCAACGGTTTCTGATCACGATGTCTGGACGATTAGTTTCGGTTCTTCTCTGCGTGTATTGTAAAGTCCCATAAAATTGTTTCATAGATACATTGCACCCTGCAGGAACTGCTATATCAATAAGTGAATATTTTTCTTTTTTTCTTTTTGCGATATCTAATAACGAGGTTGTGGCGATTAACTTTGATTGTTCTTTATTATTATGTTTCATTATTATTATTATTATTATTATTATTATTATTATTATTATTATTTTCTTTGATTTCTGGTTTGTACACATTTCTTTCCGGGTGCCGCCCAGGGACCTAAGGTTAGAGATGGCATCATGGCATTTTCCACTGACAAAAAAAAATAAATAAATAAATATATAAATAAAAATTTAAAAAAGTACATAGATAAAGCCCTTCGTAATGTGTGGGCTGTCAGAACAGTTTTTTGTATCTCCTTGAGGCATGGACTTCCAGGAATTCTTTCAGTTAGTCTACTGCTATCTTTTCCAAACAGTCCTAGGGCTCCAACTACAACAGGGATTGTTGAAGTTCCAATATGCCACATTTTCGAGATTTCTATTTCAAGGTCCTTGTATTTTGACAGCTTTTTGAATATCTTCAAAGATACATTGCAGTCAGCACGGACTGCCATATCAATAAGGAGGCACCGTTTTCGTTTGTGGTCTTTAATAACAATATCTGGCGGTTGGCTTTGATTGTTCTGACAGTGTGTATTGTGTAGTCCCATAGAATTGTAACAGGTCCTTTCTCCGTAATCGGGTCTGGGTGGTGTTCATAACAGTTTCTTTCAGTTTCCTTCCCGTAGAAGTTGCAGATTTATTATTATTATTATTATTATTATTATATTGCGGGTAACGGAATCAGTAGTTGGGAAAATATCTGTCGCTCTTCGGTACCCCGCCTAAAAAACAGACGAACAATATACCTACAGATTGGACTATATATTCAAGTGAAATTCGAACTCGGCACTCCGATTTCTCAATCCGAGCCGTTATCTATTACCCCGTCGTTCCTCACTTACTCCTTATCCGATTAGACACCTCTTAAAAACTGATAGGCTTTCTCGTCCTTTTCTTTGGAGAATTAAGTATTTACATTGTTTTTTATTCATATTCGATCCGGATATGAATACGTTGCTTGAATTACTGCGGTCCATAAAACAGTAGGACAATATTCAGAAGAAGCTCCACTCTACGCAAAAATATCTAGTGAGAGAAGAACATGTCCAAGAATTATGTGTACTCCAATTCTTGCATTGACATGTAAAACAAGCCACTTTCTAGATGTAAGGCTGCAGGAATTTTTGAGAGAACATAGTGAGGAGACAGACATCAGACATGGCTAATACTGCAATGATAAATGTTTCGTATTTCTTGTCATCAGCCTCTTTAGAGTGCAGTGAAAATACTGGAGAAACCTGCAGAGTTGGACATCATAAGCGATATATGCTTGGCTATGTGCCTCCTCCCCCCATTTTCTAGCATAGAAATAAACACGGTATGGGAGCCGGTAATATAGAAAAACAAATGATATAAGTAAATGCAGCAGTGGCAGTAGCAGTCATCATTAGGCAAGTTATGTTTAAGGGTCGATTTTTCCAGGAAAAACGAGACAATAGCCTAGTGGATTAAAGCGCTGGTTTCTGAATTTGGTGATAGATTGATTATGAGTTTAATCCATGGACTGGGCTATGTGTACTTCGACTCAATAGAAAACGGGATAAGCAATGCGTGAGAGAACACAGAAGTAGACAATATATCCCAAGGCAGTGGAAGATCACAATGTAATACGGTGCATTGAATGGAAAGGCTCAGTTCAATATCCTCATTAGATTACACGGACTGACATACACCTGATGAAGAATGGATAATAATGATAATTATTAATAGAATTAATAATTAATAATTAATAATAATTATTATTAATAATTAATAATAATAATTATTAATAATTAATAATAATATGTAATGATAATAATAATTATTAATAATAATAATTAATAATAACAATTAATAATAATAGTAATAATTAATAATAATAATAATTAATAATAATAATAATAATAATTTATAATAATAAAATTAATAATAATAATAATAATAACAAAGATGGTGACAATATTCCGCATCTACCCATTTTGTTCCAAGGAAGCGGACTCAAGATAAACTTTTCCAAATTATAAATTATTTAAAATTGGAATAAATTGATATTGTTAATCTATCATATGTAGGAATATTAAATACTAAACACTCTCGTGCATTTGTATATTTAGTGCAGGGAATAAACAGATTGAAGATAGAACAGAATTTGACCAACTACACAAATAAATCCAACGACACATTTTCTTAAATAGCCTTGTCAGATCGAAACTTTCATATGGATGCAATGCATGGAAAACAAATAATTTGCCAGCTGTAAACAACCGGTCTCTTGATTCAGTGGTTAAAAATAATTTTGAGTGAATAAAATATGCAGGTCATAATGAGGAACGTACTTTTTCGAACATCGTATAATACTCGCTATTATAAATTAATAACAGAAACGATAACACTGTGGTCTTTCAACAGCCGCAGCAACAAATATGGATAATACATAGAATTCGAAATGAAAATAATGACTTATTCAAGATTTTAACCTTCCATACTTGTTCGAACACAGGATTAGGAAGGAAAAACCAATTAATATTCCGTCCTGGTTATGACGATAAACTACATCGGGCAGCAAGATCTATGATTAAGTTTTCAGGTGTATGGAACAACCTCTTATCTGCTGGTGTTCCCAAGTTCACCCGGAGTCGTTGTGGTAGCACCTGTCAGGGTCCT
Source organism: Acanthosepion pharaonis (assembly GCA_903632075.3). Taxonomy (NCBI): domain Eukaryota; kingdom Metazoa; phylum Mollusca; class Cephalopoda; order Sepiida; family Sepiidae; genus Acanthosepion; species Acanthosepion pharaonis. Next base: position 2,395,538 of record CAHIKZ030000355.1, on the reverse strand, counting down.
AGGTATGAACTAATATGTAACCCTCCAAAAGGGGTCAAAACAGTATGAAAGTATAAAAATAGGTTCTAAAACCAGTAATAATTTTTGGATTTTTTTTCTTTTACCAGCAATATATTTTTGAAAAAAAAAATGCCGACAATACATTTTTGAAAAAAGAAAATTTGTCAGCAATACATTTAAAAAAATAAATATTGCCAGCAATAAAAATCCTGTCGGCATTAAATAACCCATTGAGGATGATATGTTTAAAAAAAAAAAACAATCAATAGTGAAAAAACGATGACAGGGACCATAAGAAACATTTTTCTTTTTTCTGAAAAAGTCCTTCAATAAAAAGACTTTATAAATATCCACAGAATGTAGCAATGGATACTTGTTCAATGAATGCCGAACATTTCCTTATAATAAAACGGTTATTATTGCAAGTCAGCTTAGCAATTTCAGCCCGCAAAATTCCTAACAAATTCTTACTATGACTGATTCATGGAGTGCACGCATCGAGAGATGGTAACAGGAAGAAAGATATAACAAACATATATCCCTTCGACAGACACATTCAAAGGAAAATACTTTTGATAGTAAAGTCGAACTTTTCCATAGACTCTCAACAGTAACATTGTAAATGTCTTGTGGCTAAACTACTTTCAAGATCCTAGAGAGGGAATTATAAATAAAATATGGACCTCCCTTCACAGAATTGCAATGTACTTTTTTTTTTTTTCGTTTTCGTTGAAATCCATTACCAGCGGGGAGAGAATGGTTGGCATTTTCACTTACACGAATGTTTGTGTGCTGTAATTGCAACAGCTCGGAATGAGATACATGAGAATCGAATTCTCATTCATTAATGTTATTAAGAGAGTTATGAATCTATTTCTTCACCCCTGTTATGGGTTAAATAGTAGAAATGCAAGAAAAGTCATTGTTATCGCTGAAAAGAAAAAAATAATGTGATATTCTCCAGAAAACATTAATTATTATGTTATAATATGTGTCAGCTTTAGGTAACTGACAAACAGTTGATCTGCCATAAAACCAAAACAACCACTCAGTAAACCTCAATTATGCCCAGTATCTGATGAATACACTCAAACCAGTCCTTGTTTTATATGCCGTGTCCGTTCAGGAGGTAAGCGATCCCGAATTTACACAATAACACTTTCCTGCGTTGCTCTTAATATTTGTTCTATTTTCGTTATTCCCTCCTAGACGCTTTTCTCTTATCCAATTATTCAAGCTCTCGAGTGAGGTCATGGTTTGTTTTTATCTTGTCTTCAATCTGTACTGTGCGAATCAAGAAAACAACCCCTCTTTCCTCAATATGTTCTCTAGAATATTCAACTGTCTCTGTCAAGCGTTTTATTTGTTTCTCGAAAATTATTAGCATCCTTCTGTTGATTCAAACCTCTTCTTCTTCATTGTCCAGTGTTCACTCCCAACTAAGATCATTGATATTAACTAAAAATTCAGTACTCTTTGTTTCTAACGAAAGTTTCCTGTTTCTTAACATTTTGCTTGCCTTTTGGAAGGCATCGTTCACTAACCCAATGAACCTTCAGATTACAGCGTCGCAATTTCTGTCCTCTGTTATTAAACGTCCCCAATATTAAATTCTTATAACTGTTTGACTTTGGTATCTCCAGTTTTCTTAACAGAGTTAAAAATATATAATTCTTTGTTTCTTATTGTATATAGGATGTATATATGTATTTTTCTTATACATTCTCTCCATATTTTTCTTCAGCCCTGAGAATGTTTGTGTATGTGTATTTGTGCGTGTATGTGTGCGTGTACATTTTATAGATTTGTTATGCCTTTGTCCTTCGTGTTGATACAAAGTGAAAATAATAAAGCATTCAGTGAGTATCGAACTCAGTACAATTTCGTTAACGATATAGGTTTTTTTTTAACAATTGTGCCTGTTTAGACGTTCTTAGTTAAACCAAATTCTAGTTCACGAAACCAATTTGCCTATAATGTTATTTATATGAATTCGTACCTGAAATACAACTAACAAAAGAATCCTCAGGATGTAATGGGAAAAATATTTAATAGACCGAATCTCTATCTGCTATTTTCTTTTCAAATGGAACGAAAAGATTTTAGACAGTACTGAAGAAAATATGGAATGTTTTCAATAAAGTAATTATTGTCAACAACTTCAATGACCTGTCTTTATGGGAAGAAGACGATTTCTATTTGGTGGGATTTGAAAACCAGCGAGACCCTTCCATGAAATCAGAATTTGGATTCAGATAAGTACTGTTCTTAATCGAACCGTTTAAAACACAAATTTCATGAAATGCTGTTGGATTTGACCAAATCGATTAGCGCCGTCTTCCATTACGATAACGACAGAGCCCACGTCTTTGGACATACTCGGTGGAAATTGCTGCAACTTGGCGAGGATCATTTACTCCACTTACCGTACTCACTTTTACTTTCACTTTCTGTTTTCCACTAAATTTGATCCATACAAAATTCTTTTAATACGAAGAACTTAAATTCTCAAGAAGCTTGTAAAAACTATTTAAACGATTTCGGCACCCAGAAAGATTACACGTTCTGTGAGGAACTTAATATGAAGCTGCTTCAAAGATGGTGAAGTACAGTGAAATAAAATGATATATATGTGCTTGAATAAGAATCTAAAAATACATCTTGAAGATACGATTTGTCATATTATCACGGATGCAATTTGGAGAGCATTGCAGGTCTCGGATGCCATATCATCATACACCTCGACCCAGTTGACATAGCTGGTTTTAAATTAAGTATCATCTCATGAACAGGTAACGACATATCAAACACTACAATATGAACTACGCTCGAAATTTTACAATAAGGCTGATGTTGAGGCTTTCTTATATACATACCCAGCGAATCCTCCAATCAAATGTGTCTCTGGAAGAAATAATCTCGCGGATTTTCTCAAAGGTTGTGATGACCCTTTCACATTTTGGTTGCAATGATGGATTAACTACAGGTCAATATAATTCTTTATGACTTATCTTAAAAACATATATACATACATATATATATACATACACACACACGCATATATATATACACACACACACACATATATATATATATATATATATATATGCACACACACACACACACACACACACATATATATATATATATATATATATATATATATATATATATGCCTGAAAACAATACTACGGGTTGACCCAAGACTTGTGAGTGAAATTGAGTAGACGGAACACTCGGGGTTAACGATAGCTGCGCTAGCACGAAGTCACAAGTCATCGTGACCGAGAGTTTGAGTGTGCTGGTGATGTTCAGATTGTTACTCCTTCTAGATAACACGCTGTCTCCCAGAAACTGTAACTAATGCCTACTCATCTAGTTGCAGTATAAGCCACAGTTGGGCTCTGTGGGTGTTGAACAAAACACAAATGTGCCTGCGCGAGTGTTTGCAATAGGAAGTGACTAACCAGCCTTAGTAAACAGATATCCTCGAATACGAATGGTTAGCTATGATATATATATATATATATATATATATATATATATATATATATATATATATATATATATAATACACGTACCCATAAGTAATATGTAAAATCAGTGGAAAACTAGAAAAAAACGTAAATAGTGAAAATTCTATTTGTAACTATAATAGGCAGAACAAAATAATTATACGTACAAATATGTTTTTGAAATTCCTAAAACGCTACAGCATGCTGTTCCAACCCAATAAATGTGAAAAGGCAATACAAATATAAGATTTTTCACCATTGTTTACAAAAGAGTGAATAAAACATTTTACTGATCGAGTTCCTTATGAATAATTTACCAAATTACAACGACAAAATACCTTTGATCAATTCTTTAAATGTGTTAGCTTTAAGATGACGGCTCATTTGCAAATTCAAATAAACTATTCGTCTTTAATATTGTATTTAAACGAGGAAGGCAATCTATAGAAATTTCATTTGGATTGGCGTGTACAGAATACTAGACATATAATCTTAAATGACTTCTAATCTCTAATGAGATATTTATGCAAGGTCTTTACGAATAACACTTATCAGCGTTCTAATTATAAAAGGTTCCTAAAAACAGACGATAACAAAATGAAAAGATAATACGGAATATTTGCATAAATAAATCTAATAGGAAAGATATTAATGAATAAAAGTAAAGCCGATTAAATGCAAATTTTATGCTAGTAGGAAATGTTTAGCGTGTTCTCGCCACAGACGCTCTCAGTGAAAACAGAGCAGTTTATAAATTACAGACGTTGCCGTATAAAAAGTTTGTAAAATTATGATAAATATTATTTGTATTAAAGATTTTGATAATCGACGTGAGTTCTTCTGTACAACACCTTAACATTGAAAGGCCTTAAAAGGATATCATCTCTCAATATGGAAAATTAAAACTAATTCTTAAAATCGATCCCCAAGTTTAATTACGTTTAAAATTATAAATTGTCACGTTTTCCACTATTCCATACAATATAATTTAAAATATTAAGGACATTTTTTTAAAAATTTTTACAATAAAGTTCCCTCGGTATAAGCCCCGGAAGGCACTCGAAGTAGAGGGTTACGTTTTGGATATAATACTTACAAAATGGCAAATTGACAGGGCCATTCCACTCGTGCCTCATATTTTAAGACATGATTTTTTGACATCAAATTAGCATTAACTATTTTGTATTATTTTATTTCTATAAATAATATAATAATAATATGCTTACGGTCAAATCACGCTGAAACACCGGTTCTCGTACGATCACCGAAGTTAAGCAGCGTAGAGCCAGGTCAGTACTTAGATGGGGGACCGCTTGGGAACACCTGGTACTGTAAGCCCCCAAAGTCCAACCCTTACCTCACAGTCGGTGGGGGGTGTAAACGGTAGTGTCAGAGCTATGCCGCCCGGAACTTCGTTCCTGGTTAGGCCACCCAAGGCGGACTGGTCTGACACACACGCCGGCTAACAAGGGCTCTGGTGAAAATCCAAGGAGCGTCTGCATCGGTAACCGGCGACTTCTGGTCGTTCCTGTCTCTGAGTCTGTCGGAACCCCGCGGCAAGCAAGAACGTTATCCGAGTAGGCCTGCGTACCCTACTTCTGTAATTTATCCCAAGAATCTTCTCATAACAGGAAGAAGCCGGCTTAATCCGCCCAGGGTGAATGCCGCATCAGTACAGTATAAATAATATACACGAAAAAAACAAACTATAATACAATATGTGTTTACAGATCGTGTTAAAATACATTTTATAGCCAAATCTGTTTTTATTGATTTTCACGGTGAAATACGGAATTTCTACGGATAATTTATAGTTTTGGAACTCGCAAAAAATATATCTAAGCATTAAATTAAGAAGTATAATTCACCAGAAAATTTAAATAACCAAAAATAATGATTTTTTCTCGGGTACTGCTAATAAAAAAAGAATCAAGAAACAATTCAGGAAAACAACTATACAGTCACTCAAAAATACCGATCAGTCAAATAAACAATTATACAAACAATGACTTGATCGAATTCTCAATGAAGCAGCAAACTAAAATATCAATCAATCAATCAATCAATCATTCAAAAACTAAATATTTACGAAATAAATCAAACAAAACTACAAGTAATCAATCAGTTAGCAAATCAGTCAACCTCTCAGCTAAAATATCAGACAACTAGTCAACCAGTTATTTCATAAAGAAGTCACTCAACAATCAAACGATCAGTCAACCATTGAAATAATCAATCATCCTATGAATCAGAATCAACCAATAAAATTAAGTAATTTATTAAAAAGAAAAATATATGTCTATATCTCTGAGATGAAGTATTAGGATTATACGGTCTGTTACCAAGGACACATGGCCCAGTGGATAGATACGATAGATAGATCCAGTGACTAGATACAGGGAGTTGTCATTTCAATACCAAGCCACAGCAGTGATGAACTAAAATTTGAAGAGTTAAATCAAAGTGAAATATCTGAGACATCCGGAAGAGGCATGTCACGTGGAACTAGAACGATCTAACACGGTGGACGGAATAAGGGGTTTGGTTTGGAATTCCAATCATCTGAAGGAGACGATAACCAAAACGTTGTACAATAACCAAAACGTCGTGAATATGGCAATGAACATGAGGATAACAGTCCGAATACTGTAATTAATGCAAGTAATCATAATACCGCATCTCAGAGATATAGACAGAGATATAGACAGAGAAATATGAAATAAAGGCCGTACCATACGATGGGCGAAACGTTGTGAATATGACAATGAAGATGAGGATAACAGTCTGAATAACGTAAATAATGCAAGTAATCATAATACCTCATTTCAGAGATATAGACAGAGAAATATGACTTAAAAGCCGTGGCGTACAACGAAGAAGAGGATAATAGTCCGAATAATGTAAATAATGCAAGTAATCAGAATACCTCATCTCAGTGATATACACAAAGATATAGACAGAGAAATATGACATAAAGACCGTAACGTAAAACGGCCGAAACCTTCTGAATATGACAATGAAGATGAGGATAACAACCTGAATAATGTAAGAAAAATCATTCAGTTAAAAATTGAACTTGCAATACCCTCTCTTGAAATTTGTGTATCAATTCCTTGATGACACTGCAATTTTTCTAATAGAATATTTTTTTCTAATGATTCATTGTAATTTAGTTATAAGCAAGATTCTTTCCAATAGCAATCCATCGTAGTACTTGGCAATCTAATATGTTTCAGTTTCATCATATATTTCAATCATTTCATCTGCCAAAATGTGACGTTTATGTGTCTCGAGGTTAGAGGTAAAAACAAGTTTTTCGGAGCCATCTCTGTTATATAGTAGCTGCCATTCTTTTAAAAAGTATAACTCATATAATGAAGTTTTCAGGCATTTTGTCCTGAGTTCTTCATTTGTGAGGATCTGCCGGGGAAAAATCTGATTAAAATTAAGGGCCAAGGTAGAACAGTCCGCTGCCTTTTCTATAAATACTTTCATGGGAATTGTTCATGTTATTTTTATTTCTTACTCGTCCACAGATCGATTGTACATATGGGAACTAGTTAGGACTTCATATATACTTTGGTGTATTATGGTGGCTGTAGTAAGAATGGTAGCAATATGTGTTATTTTATTTTATTTTATTTTATTTTGGTGTAAGGAATACTGTGGTATGATTAGATCCGTAGTTGTGGCTAGACAAGTTTAAGAAAAGATAGATTGAATATTAGCCTTTTCATATCCCCTCTTTTGGCTTTGTGCCACATTTTCGTATTTTCAAAACACATATTACTTTCCACTATGGTACTTAAACATTATGACGTTACACGCAGTACTAGTGTGGCTGCAAAGTCTTATCAATTTACAGTTGAAATGCCTGGTTATAACTACAAGTTCTATGCTAACATTTTATTCTATTCTGTCAAATTTGATCTTCAAAACATTAAATGGGATGTCAATCATTATCTTCTGTTTCCTCTTGTTCTTTTTTTTGTTCTCCCTCTTTAATGATACCTTTATCATATTTCCTAAATCTCAGTAATACGTCTTGGTGACTTTATTGCCTTGCTTAGGATTAAATAGTCAAGAAAAAAGATTATTGTTTTTGCTAGCTTATTATATAATTGCTGTAACCATTATAAAGATGGTTACGGGTAAAATGCTACGAAAAATAAGTAAAGGCACATTATTTCTTTGTGCCATTATATTGCTGTTCAATCGAATATGACGGCAGAATAGTCCAAGAACAGGGTTAAACTAATACAAACCAGATCATTAGTCCTACTATCATTGTAATCATTCATTTTCAGATCAGATAGGGAACGTAGATAATAAAGCATTATGGAACAAAAAAATTTTTAAAAACCTTTAATGAAATTTGGATGCATTTCCAGAAAATAACCAAGTTAATTATCATCAATAACACCAACTAAAGAATTTTACATATATTTTATTAATATAACATAGATGTGGTTCTACAAAGGTTTAGTGAGAAACGGAACAAAGATAAATGTCTACATGAATGAGAAACAAAGTGGATGGACACTTGTATTAAGGATCAGAAATTAACATAAATTTCTGAAACACATAATAAAGTGACCACGGAAAATGTTTAACACACAAGATATATTCGAGGCAGTGGAGGGTAAAGCGAAACTATAAGCAGACTACCTCACAGGCTTGAGTAAATGGAGAAAAATGGAGAGATAGAAAGGGCAAAAACATTCTCAAGACAGGCAAACAAGGGCACTTGTGGAAGGTTATAATTGCGCATGTCCTGAATAGACACACATATTAAATAAGTAGACAAAACAAAAAATAGTTGTCATGAAAGTATATAAAAATATAGACTGATGTAAGTTGTAAGAATACAACTTCTTAAAATCCTTGTTTAGCCATATGGCAAATGTATTTTAACTAAAAATAAAAGGATTGAATTTTATTTTAGCCTGAAATATTCTATGTTTCTTATACATCTAACCCGTAGTTTACACATTTTTGAAAATGCTATATTTTAATGCCCGTCATGAAAGAGAAGATGCTTCTTTTTCCTGTCACTTTTCGTCATATGTCATATGGGAATTCTCATGTATTTTTTTATCCTGAACGTAGGCGCATTTCCTTATTTTCTTTCTGCGCATGCGCATGCACACGCATGCGCTAGGAGTTTTGATTTAGAAAATTTCTTCAGCTAAGTCATATTTCTAGGAGTGTTTTTTTTAATAATTATTCTGTTTAAGAGAGGTGGGAAAATGCACATGCGTCGAGTAAAATGCAAGGGCAAGTTTAAGTAAAAAGGAAAAGATGAAAGGTGTTACCATGTTCCCTGACGAGATATAACGGTAAGAAGACTTCTCTTCCTGTTTCACTTTCACTTTATACACACGCACACACGCACATATATATATATATATATATATATATATATATATATATATATATATATATATATATATATATATATATAACGCAATTGATGTGCGGGATTAAAAAAGGACCTGCGAAAAAAACTGTATGTAGTTCTGGTTATAAAGAGTATATTCTTGATTGATTGCACTGTTTTGGATAGGGTCACAACCTCACTGTTATGTGTTGCTGCTGCAATTTGCGTAGTTCATACCACCGTCCTGAGTAAGACGATAAACTACATCGGGCAGAAAGGCATGTGATCGAGAGGTTTTGAGGAATGTGTAACCAGCTCATAATTGCTTGCTGTAGTTGCACCACCTGAGGTCCCAACTATGGGCAAATAGTTACCCCACAAAACATTAATAAAATTTCAAAACATTAATAAAAAATTGCGGCAATGCATTGATACATTTTAATAGTAAAAAGTTTACTAGACATTTACTTTGGCAAAAAATAAAATGTACTTACATTACATTTACAAAAACGACCATTAATGAATTTTTGTAAAGTAATTACTAATTCTCCCCGCAAAATTAAATTTCGTCTTTAAATGACCCATAAGGAATTGTTATGCTCCTTGCGAGGCCTCGTAGGGCTTGTTGGTCAGTAGGCATACGAATGACGTGTCCTAACCACTTCATCCTCTGTTGTTTGATGTGTTCTATGATTGTATTGCCCCTACCATATTTTTTGCCTCATTCCTGATATTGTCTCGCCTGGTCTTTTTCACTTCTTTCCTCGGGAATTTTCTTCTTACCAGTGATCGGTTTCCCCTCAAGGGTTTTTGTTAGGGTCCATGTCTGGCAATAGTATATCAACGTTTGTAGGAAAATGTCATTTGATGAGATTTTGTCTTAGTGCGCATTGTAATGCTCGGGTGTTTTAGTAGAGGTGCTAGTTGATAACTGACTGCGTTGGCTTTCTCCCAAATCTCAAACACTCGTCCTCGTCGTGGGAGGTGACCATTAGGTAATGCTGGCAAACGGGGCACTGGTGAAGCTGTGGCTGGCATAGCAGGCTGACAGTGGATAACAATTGCTCAAGGAAACAAAAGGAAATACAAAACGAACAAATCAAGGCTGAAAACGACCCGGCGAGGAAAACGGGCAACGAGCTAGGAATAACAGAACGGTTGAAACCGAACCGATATGCAATCCAAAGTCGAAATTCCCCAGCTGTCGGTATTTGAGTAAGGCGAATGCGTCACGACATCGGCTGGGATTTGAGCTCGACTTGCCAAAGCAAATTTATGTAGGGATGAGCACTACGCAACGCGCATATTGACTTTTGTTAGCTTTGTCATCAAAACAGTATGTCAGTGCATTCTATATGTTTTTTTTTGTTCTGAGAATAATGCTCAATTTTAGTATGACATTTTATACCTGATTTAATATATTTAACTGTTTAAATCAGTCAAGATTGGAGCCATGAACAGCTATGCATATCATGTTCGAGTTACTAATATTTGCATACTTTTATGATATAATTCAAAGATTTGGATACCAAGAAATCTCTGAATACAGTTTCTGTATCTTCTTTGCAACGGAATATATTCTGGTTGAAAAGAGTGCCAAGACGCTTCATCATGATGAAGCCAATAAGCCAATGGTTTACTCTCCGATCGCAAGTTATCTTCCCTTCAAATTTTTTTTTTTATATTGGCAATAGTTTGAGAATTATTATAACCATGCTTGAACTGATGCAAAGTAAAAGCATCACTTCTTTTCCATGATCAACATCATATATATGTAATATGTTGTTAAACTCTGAAATAGATTCTTTTAAAATTAACAAAGAGCTGATCTTAATCATTTAAAATGCGGAGTATATTTTTGTGCAAATATTGTAATAATATTTTAGAACGCAATTTAATCATTCTAAAAAAGACATTCTTTTCTGAATAGCCTAGTACATACTTAATAATTTATCTGCTGTGTTCCGCCATGATTTAAGTAGTCAAGGAATTCCATAACTTCCTATCCTTTTTAGCTATGGACAATGTATCTCACCTTGCTATCTCTCCCGGGCTCTTTTATACCTACCGTTTTCACTGGATAGTTTGGTAGATTAATTACTGCTTCTGGTAATCTTATCTGCAATATGTCTTGTGAGTGTCAAATTCTCCAACCCCACTTTTCTTATTATAATTTTCTGGTTATAATTACAAATGCTCTTCTCGTGTACGATTTCCTTTAAACTTCCTCTGTGCTCAGATGCTCAGTCCATTTTTAGAATCTTCCTGTAGAAACGCATTTCTGTAACGTGAAGTCTCATCTTCATCTATGACGAAATTACCCAGCATTGCCTGACATATAGCAGAATTGATAGGCACACACATCTTTATTTCTAACGAAATCTTTCTATTTCTCTTTTACATTATTTAGCTTTTGGAAAACACATTTCCCGATTCCAATGAGACTTCGGATTTCCATATCCCCTTTGCCTTCATCTAGTGAAACTCTTCCCAGATTAAATTATTTACTTTAACAATTGAAATTGTCGAATGCTTCGCACGGATGACAGGCAGTCCCGCTTGATAATGGCAATAGATACTGTCACCTTACAGTTGATGTTTGCAATTTTTTTACAATTTGTTTAATATATTAGAGCATATTAGATTTGAGATAAAACCCAGAAATTTGAAAGCTGGCTTTCAAAACAAAGTAGAAATTTAACTCGTATATGTTTAACACAACATAGGCTAACATTAATGATTCATTTTCACTATTTGATCATTATAGGTGTCAATAAATTATTACATGTCAGTATATTGGAAAAGTTGGCCCTATGTTGAACGTGTAAGAAAGTATGGGCGAGTGGCGTTATAGATGCCGGAACAGAACGACAGTTCTAAAACCACTTGAGATGGATTAATTCAGTTAAGCGCAAATACACTTGGGAAAGATATATCCATCACGTTCCTCCTGCTTATAGGTCAACTAAAAGAACTTATATCCGTAAAAAGAAGTATTGTTATTCTTAAAACAACATATCCACTCACAAAAAAATGATTGATACTTACAATGGAATGTGTTGGATTCTAATAACCTACAAAGTGTTTCGAGGCCGAAAAAAGGAAAATAAACAACAGATAAAATCTTTGCCTTACAATAACTCCGAGGTTTGATCAATTTATAAAATTAATTTTTAATGATATCTTCCAAAAAGAAATTAAAAATATACACAGTTGCAAAATACATATTATCGTAATTTTATCGGATGCAGACAAATACACGGCAGGTCAAATAGCGCATAAATTATTACTCATCAGAGATTTAGCTTGAAACAGAATTTACAATGAGAGAATAGGACAAGTCGTCGAGCAAACGTAATTGATCGTCTGTGTCACTGGGATAAAATTAATCATGGTCCAATTTTATGTTTTCCATTGATTTATCATTGATAGAAAGTTGATCAAAGCACAGGTCGCTTAAGATGCAAAAATCTATTCTGGAGTTGTTCTCTATAAATAATTCAGTTTTTGGCCTCTTTATGCATCACACATATGAAATATTGGATGATCATATGTTGCGAAACGTTTTTTATTTATTTATTTGTGTGTATTTCTGTACGTATATGTATGTATGAATATATATTTTTTTTTTTTTTTATATGTGTTAATTTGTTTTTACACACACACATATATGCCGTGTATATATATATATATATATATATATATATTATAAATACGTGGATTTCTTTATCCTGTTTTTCTTTGCCAAATATATAATGAAACTATTATCAACTTATATGATTAATAATATATATATATTTTTTTTTGATATTTATTGTTTTAGAGTTTTCGTTTTAATATATTAAATAATATTATTTTAAACATTTTTATCTTTATATATTTGCTCCCTTAAGTTATAATTCAATAAGTGGTTAGCATTTATTTAAGTCTGAAATATTTACTGGTTGTGATTTCTCAATGTCTATTACCATTGTGGATGTATGTTTGTGTATATATCGGTGTCTATGTGTATGTAGAGTGTATTCACATTTAACTGTGTGTGTGTATAAGTGTTAGTTTCACGTCTCCTTTTTTTCGTAAAGGGCTGTGGAGTTGTTCATGTATTCCCCCACCTCTTCCTTTTTTTTTTTTTTTTTTTTTGTGTGTGTGTATATTTGTGTGTGTGTGTGTGTGTGTGTGTGTGTGTATCTAATTATGTCTAGATGCGTATGTATTATAATCTGATTGTGATTTTTGTTGTGTCACGCGTGAGTTTAAGACCATATTCACAAACTTTAAAATAAAAACGGAAAAGAAAAAAATATATACATGTATTATCAGATGACCGGACGAATTGTAGCTTTTTGTCTTGTCAGACGTAATTTCAATGAAGAAATGAATTGAATAAACATATATATTTTTTTTTTTTTTTCAATAATTTTGTAGTTTTTAAACTTAATAGTGATTAAATTTGGATTTTAAAATTGCCAGTTTTTAATTTTAATATTAAATTTTATCATATAAATTTATAATTATTAGTTAGTAAAATTATTTTTAATATTACACGTATTTAAAGATCTAAATAGCTATAATAGCAGGATTTTGTTGTCAAGCTTTTGAATCTTTCTGTACTTCGTTTTGATTGGTTATTCTAGCTTTTGTAACAATGCTCCCCTAGTGTAGGATCGTTAATTAATCTGAAACTTTTAAAACCATTTATTTTCTTTTCAACACCATCACTTGATAAGACACAGAGTGTGTTGAAACAAAATGGCTATTTTTGTAGTGATTTTATAACATACTTATGTTATAAATTTTTTTATAAAATAATTATATCTGCTCTACTTTGTATTGAGCACTCTTTTAAAATAGTAATTGTTGGTTATTGGAATTCATTCCGTGTATACCAATTATATACTTTGATATTAGCTCCTATTACTGTCGAGCCCTGTCTGTTCTATTCTTATAATATGGATAGAATCAATTTCGGATATCACTTAAGAACATTCCCACTACAAACAAAAAGGGATTATTTCGTACATTTAACTCTGCAAACTGAAAACCTTATCAGAAGAATGAGATGGAAAGCTTACTTCTTTCTTCAAGACAAGGAACCAGTGTGAACGCGAAAATTATGGTTTTAAAAGCCTAAAAACTGCACCTATTATTAAGTGAATTATCTGCTTTTGAAAATGAACTAATGGATACCGTCAAAAGGATTAACCTTCTACAAGTATAAAATGCTTTTCAAAACATCTCGAAAGTATTGTCAGTGATATTAATAAATCTAGTGATATGTACGTTAAATCCGACAAAACGGCTAACTTTTATAAGTTATCGCCTAAGGATTATGATACTTTAGTTATAGGATAGTCTAACCAGAAGCTACCAAAAATTGATACTAGTAATTTCAACCAAGTAAATAATATCAACAGTATCAGTAAATCAATTACTGATAAGTTACGAATTAGTGATCGGGTAGGCAAACTACAAAAATACTAAAAAGCCTATGTCTTATTAAAGGACCATAAACCCGAATTCAAAACTAAGCCATCCACTAGACTTATAAATCCTACAAGACCAGAAATCGGTAGGATTAGCAAGACCATCTTAGAAAAAGATCAACCACTCCATTAAAAACACCCTTGGACTGCTCCAGTGGATTAAAACAACTGAGGTCATCAACTGGTTTAACAACATACGATATAAGGGAAATGTTCATTCATACAGTTCGATATTATCGACTATTATCCATCTATATCTAAGGATCTTTTCACCTTGGCACTGGACTTCGCCCGGGAATATTCTACTATTTCTGAGAGTGAAATTGATATCATCATGAAGTGTCGAAATTCTGTTCTAATTTACAAGGATGAACAGTGGACCAAAAACTTGTCTTCCAACAACAATTTTGACATTTCCATGGGTTCCTTAGATTCTGCTGAAGCTTCGGACTTGGTTGGATTATTTCTTTTATATAATTTAAGTGCCTTCGATTGTCTAGATTCAGATAGTGTAGGATTATATAGAGATGATGGATTATTAGTTGTTAAAAACTCAACTAAAATTAAGGTAGACCGTATTAGGAAAATGATCTATAGGGTATTTAAGGATTTAGGTCTTAGGACAATAGTTACTACTAATGTTAGACAAGTAGATTTTCTAGATGTCACCCTAGATCTTGCTAACAATATTTTCCAACCATATGTGAAAGTTAATTCCAACCCATTATACGTTCATCCTAATTCCAACCATCCCCCTTCGGTTATCAAACATATACCCACTTCCATTGAATTTAGAATTAGCGCTAACTCTTATAATAAGGAGGTTTTCAATAAACATAGTGATTTTTATAATTCTGCACTAAAAATAGTGGATACAAAAAATACCACTATTCAATATAAAAAACCCTGTTAATTGCAACCATAATAAGAAAAGAAGATCTAGAAAGGTTATTTGGTTCCTCCCCCTTTCAATGTTATGGTCAAAACTAAGTTAGGGCGTATATTTATTAACCTAATCAAAAAACATTTCCCCAACCCTGAAACTAACCCACTTAGTAAAATATTTAATCCTAATACCCTTAAATTAAGCTATAGTTGTGCTGATAACCTAGAGCAGATAATTAAAAACATAACAACATAGTCTTTAACAAGTATAGAATTCAAAAGGCTTGACTAATCAACAGGTTACTAACTGCAATACTAATTATAAGAATACAAATAACAACTTATGTAATTGTAGGAATCCGAATAATTGTCCACTACAAAATAACTGTGGGATTACTTCTGTAGTCTATCTTGGTACTATTTCAACAATTGAAAATCCAAATATAAAGAAGTTTTACATTGGTTCTACTATGAAAACATTCAAGGAACGCTGGCGGGGGGCATATACAATCCTTTAATCACAGTGAATATAGGTACTTTCATTATCCAAGTATTTTTGGAATCTAAAAGATAAGAACAAAACACCTACGATTAAATGGAGTTTGGTTACAAAGCTCGTACATGTAACTCCTATATACCCCATGTTACCTATGCCTTAATGAAAAATTTGAAATTATTAGATTTAAAAACAAGGCTGATCTCTTAAATCAAAAGATATGAACTGACAGTAAATTGTAAACACCGTTATAAATTTAACTTAGTGTAGGGTCGTATACTTTAAATGATAATGATATGTCGCTGTATTTTTTAATAGATTAGTATTTTTTTTGCATAATGGTCATACTTACGATATAAGTGTGTATTGTTTACCTGCATAGTGTTATCAGTGTTGGTGTAAATATATATATATTTATTTATGTGTTGGTTAGAGTATTTGCACTGAGGAATGTGTGGGTTGGTGTATAAATGTATTTATGGTTTTTTTTTTTTTTTTTTTGTGAGGGTGTATGTGTGGGGTATGTATGTATGTATATATATGTGTGTGTGTGTGTATATATGTATATATATATTATGTGGGAAAATCTAAGGTAGATTATGAGAGAAAAGGTTAATAATTATTACTGTATATGTGTATGTGTGTGCCTATATATGTATGTGTGTATGGGTGTGTGTATATATGTATGTATTTGTGTGTGTGTGTGTGTATATATATGTATGTATGTATGTAGATATATATATATATATATATATATTTATATATATATATATATATATATATATATATGTGTGTGTGTGTGTATATAGTTGGATATATATATATATATATATATATGCATATATATATGTGTGTGTATATGTATGTATGTGTGTGTATGTGTATGTGTATGAGTATGTACAGGTATGTATATGATTAAATCACGGCAGTATAATGGTTGGCCAGCATGGTTCACTAGATTGGGTGCGACTGAGTAATGAGTTCGTTCCTCACTGGATGCCCCTTGATTTCAGCTTTGTGCCACGATATATTTGTATATATATATGTATGTGTATGTATGTATGTGTGTATATATATATGCGTGTGTGCATATATATATATATATATGTGTATATATATCTGTATGTCCTATTTTATTGTGTATGTGTATTTATATTTAAGTATATTTCTGTTTGTATGAATGTGTTTATATATTTGTATGTTAGACTATATGTATATTGCTGTGTGTTGGTGTTTGAAGGTATATTTATGTATCTATATGTTAGTTCGTTTATATATGTATTTGGTTGAAAGTTGTTGTATTTTTATGTATGCATGTATATATGGGTGGTTGTTATTGCAGGTAGATATATTTATGTATATATATATGTTTATTTGTAGATATGTATGTATGTGTGTATATATATTTATGTATGTTTGTGTATGTATATATATAGGTGTGTGTGTTGGAACCTATATGTATGAGTTTGTGTGTATGTGTAGGTATAGGAAACTTTGGTATATCATGACTGTTTTTTATATATCTAAGTATGTGTGCATAAAAGTCTATGTGTGTATATATATGTGTGTGTATTTAGGTTTATATGTATATGTACGTACATATGTACTTGTTATCATAGATATGTATATGTACGTATATGTTTATGTTTATATATTTATTTGTGTGTATTTCTGTACGTATATGTATGTATATAATATATATTTTTTTTTTTTTTTTTTTTTGTGTGTTAATTTGTTTTTTGCTGCCGTGTATATATATATATATATATATATATATATATTTTATATGGATTTCTTTATCCTGTTTTTTTTTGCCAAATATATAATGAAACTATTATCAACTTATATGATTAATAATATATATATTTTTTATTGATATTTATTGTTTTAGAGTTTTCGTTTTAATATATTAAATAATATTATTTTAAACATTTTATCTTTATATATTTGCTCCCTTAAGTTATAATTCAATAAGTGGTTAGCATTTATTTAAGTCTGAAATATTTACTGGTTGTGATTTCTCAATGTCTATGCCATTGTGGATGTATGTTTGTGTATATATCGGTGTCTATGTGTATGTAGAGTGTATTCACATTTAACTGTGTGTGTGTATAAGTGTTAGTTTCCACGTCTCCTTTTTTTTCGTAAAGGGCTGTGGAGTTGTTCATGTATTCCCCCACCTCTTCCTTTTTTTTTTTTTTTTTTTTTTTGTGTGTTTTGTGTGTGTGTATATTGTGTGTGTGTGTGTTTGTGTGTGTCTGGATGTGTGTGTGTGTGTGTGTGTGTGTGTATGTATCTAATTATGTCTGGATGCGTATGTATTATAATCTGATTGTGATTTTTTGTTGTGTCACGCGTGAGTTTAAGACCATATTCACAAACTTTAAAATAAAACGGAAAAAAAAAATATATACATGTATTATCAGATGACCGGACGAATTTTTTGTAGCTTTTTGTCTTGTCAGACGTAATTTCAATGAAGAAATGAATTGAATAAACATATATATTTTTTTTTTTTTCAATAATTTGTAGTTTTAAACTTAATAGTGATTAAATTTGGATTTTAAAATTGCCAGTTTTAATTTTAATATTAAATTTTATCATATAAATTTATAATTATTAGTTAGTAAAATTATTTTAATATTACACGTATTTAAAGATCTAAATAGCTATAATAGCAGGATTTTGTTGTCAAGCTTTTGAATCTTTCTGTACTTCGGGGTTATGGATCTAAATACCTAAACCAAAAGATTGTATCAGACAGTTATTGTCTGACTTGTGGGAAGACAAAGACGTTTTGTCTTCAGGTTTGTAGTGACAGTTCTGTCTACGGTTAGAAGATTAGGATTCTGAGAAAACAGACAGGAATTGCACCAGTTTCCCGCAACTGATAGGAATGGCTAAATTTTGAACAAGTGGTCCGAGTGTACGCGATTCGATTCCCCACTTTAAACCTGACCTTGTATCGCATCCCGTCTAACTGGGGAGGGATCGGTAAATACCAAGCCTTTATAAGTAAGGCATTGCGCTGTCGGGACCTCTGTCTTCGTGCAGAGGAAGAATCAGTCGAGGCTCTGTCTATGGATAGAGATTCGGCTGAAAACAGACAAGCAAAGTGTTTGTATCTAGCCGTTTGGAAACATTTTTCAGAATAACTAATACAGGCGTCACATCAATTAACCGAAACATTACATATAGAGAATCCATATACGAAGAAATATATATATATATATATATATATATATATATAATTAAGATCGTGTTATAACAACAGCCATAAAGTAGTGATGCTATAATAGTGTCGACGAAGGATTCGAAACTCAGGCGATTTATAACGGTTGTGGCGAGGATTTGGAACTCTTACGACTTATTAGAGTAACGAGGATTCAAGAACTCAGATTATAATAGGAGTTAAAACAATTTCATCAACATTGGTTAAAAAAACAAAAACTAAAGAACATATTCTTGCGAATATGGAGTACATTGTAGCTTCCATCTTTGAAACTCAACAACAACAGCAATATAAACAGTTGTAAGAACTACAAAAACATCACCAGGAGTTGTTGTATATACTTCTGAAGAAAACAATAAATTCTCTGATGTTTCTTACGAAAGAAACTGTAAAAACGTCTTATCAGAATATATATATATATAATCCTGATGAGGGACTATCTTTTATTTTTGTAGATATGAACAAATATTCTGTCAGGAATGCAACGGCCGTGATGATAAGGCCAAAATGAGATTGTTGGTGAGGAAAATAGCTCTAATAGAGTATGAATAATACTGTACTTACTGTTAAAACCAAATTAAATCAGGTTTGAAGTCACAGTACGCATTCTGACGAAATTCTTTAATGAAAAGAGGTCTCTGTTTAATGCCGTTGCTTGTGCTTGAATCTAACCAAGAAAGAGGACGAAGATGTTCTCACGTATACCGGTATCGTCAATAAAGAATGTGGATGGTTTAGTATAAACGAAATGATTCCAGATGTGTCCAAAAGATTAATTTACGTGTTAGATTTAACAGGTAAAAAGATGTTGAATTATAAGCGAAATTTTTAACACAAATTGAACTTACCAATAATATTAAACTACAAAATATAGTCGATGATTGTCAGGAAATGTTAAATTTGGAACAGAAGGCTAAAAAAAATTCAGAATAAAGGAATGTGCATTAAATCCTTGTTTCAGAAGCTATAAATTATATCTCGTAAAAGACTTTAATTTAATAAAGTAAACTGTTACAAGTGTGGTAAAAAGGGCATATAAAGTTACACTGTAAAACCATACCAAGGAATGTTTTGACAGGAAGAAATTAGTACACAACATTTCGATGGATAACATGTTTACAGGAAAAAAAAGAAAACTTGTTAATGTGAAAATAATTAATACGGTCCTAAAAATGTAACTGAACACTGGTAGTGATATTTCAGTAATCATTTAAACCTCGTGGAAGGAGGTTGGAAAGCCTTTATTAAAAAGGACTTCCAAAGTCGAAAAATCAGTTCCTGGTGAGAATTTTTTAGTGCAAGAAAATGGATTTTGATAAATCCATGAGCGTACGAAACGCGTCGGTTAAGAAAAGTTTTCCTTATATATATATATATATATATATATATATATATATATATATATATCTGTGTGCAAAATTCAGAAAGAAAGATCCATACCACGTACCAAATGCAGGCCGAAAATACGTAATGAATGTCCCAATTTCAGCATACTTCGGTAACCTAAATGGTCTACGGCCCCACGATCCAGAGGCTGAAATACAACTTCAAATGCCAATCATGATTGTATGTATGTTCATATCCGAAACTGGACACAACGGATTTATCCTATTTCAAGATTTACCGATCCTGATCTACTCACAAAAAGAACTATTATTAAGAAGATATCGGCTTGACCTAGAACTGATCTCTACTCACAAAAAGGAACTATTATGTAAGAAGATATCGGCTTGGGACCTAGAACTATTGATTCAGAATATCTGCGGATTTAATCATTTTTATCCTATAAAACGAGGATCCTGTGTGTGTTTCTCTTTTTACCCTCATTCTATCTATCTTTGTGATACGCTGGGTGAATCTTTGTTGTGTACATCAATTTCTTTGTTTTTCTTTCTGGGTTTTTTTCGCTGGTTATTCATCCCCTTCCGTCAAAAATAAATTAATCGTTCAATCCGTAGACATTACAATTACCATCCACCGCGAAGGTATATCTTTCCAATTTCATTCGTGTTGAAACATACGCATTGAAAGGCAGACTGTAGGTTTACAAGTGATGCTGAAGATTTTAAATTTCAGTTTTTTTTATTATATTTGTTTAAATAATTTTACACTATATAAAACTATGGAGAGTGTCTTCTTCTAAAGTCATGACATTTTATTATGTTCTAACGAACAATCCATGTTATTTTATAGATACAAGTATTCGAACCTAAAGCAAATGGCGTTGTCATCTGTTCTAACTGACGGGTGGATTTCTAAAAGTGTCAGGTTCTTGAAATTTCATTCATTTACTTTTGCCTGAATGTTTGAGAAATCGTTTTTACTATTATCCATAAAAAATAAAGGTATTCAGACTCAGATAAAAAAAAAAAATAATATCTCACTTGACATCATGCGTGGTCCAATGATGGTTCTCTTATATTTTGTCACACATTATTCTTAGTATTTCATCTTAGATTGTTATGATAATAGATTATAAATCTCTTTATATATATCCTCTGTGTAAATATGTATATAAATGTACGTAAACAGTACTATTTTATTATAAATTTATTATACTTTATTTTGTGAGATAAAATAAATGAGAGAAATGTGTCACTCGAGGTTATCAAATGGGGATGTTGTGAATGTATTGAAATCCCTCCATTTTGATAAACATTTCAATAAAAGTAACAGTGTTATAACATATTATAACAAACACTAAAACTAAGTTATAGCTGCACCGATAATCTTACTAAAATTTTAAACAAATTTAAGAATTTGGATAATAATGCACATTCCATAAACCCAATGTAATTGCAGGAATCTTAATGAATGCCCATTACAAAACAAATGTTTAACTAACTCTCTTGACTGGCTAAGTACTATTTATATAATAGAGAATCCAACCCTTGTAAATTTTATATTGGTAGTATTAAGAATTCATTTAAGACTTTAACATATTTTATACTTAGCCAACAATTACTTATGAATATAGTACATCTCTTTTGAAATAGTTTTGGAATAAAAAAAAGCTAACAAAACTCCTATCATGTTCTTTAAATGCTTACATGAAAAATCAAGAAATTATCAGATTTTCTTTAGACGATGGACCAAAGAGCCTTTCTTAAAATCAAACCTTTTAGATAACAATATGTTTAAAATTTTTTCAAATAAGATCACCTTACATGCGTTTTCATTTGTCTTTTCTCTGTATGTTTAGAATTGTATCGCATATTAATTTGTAAAAGTAATTTTGTAATAATGTTTTTTGTTCAAAAGTTATGTTTTATGAATTTTATGTCTCTTTTCTTCATGGTCGAAAATTCTATACATCTTGCGAAATAATGAAATTTTATCGTCCATAATTAAATTTCTAAATTTATATGCAGACGTTGACATTATATTATTTTTTTTTTTGGTGACATTAAAACACATTAGATTGGTTAATCACGAGTAAAGCTCACAAACCCATTTTAATTCCGATTTTTTCGTCGAAAAAAATGAAGTATTCTTCTTTGAAAAATAAATTAATCGTTCAATCGCCATACATTACCATCCACCGCGAAGGTACATTTATAGTGTTGAAACATAATTTGCCATTCTGTATCGATTTTTTTTTTAATATCCGAAAATAATTTTATATATATATATATATATATATATATATATATATATATATATATATATGTAACCAAATATATGGATATAGATATTTTTCCTAATATACAATATAATGTTAATATAATATCAACGTCAGACGTTTCGGTCTAGTCGACCATCTTCAGGACATATTCATAAAACTTAAAATTAACATTTCAATTCAACATGCAAAACGATGGACATATCAAAACAGATAACTGAATGTTTTCAAGATTCCATCGTCTTTTCATATATATATATATATATATATTTATATATATATATATATATATATATATATATATATATATATTAAAAAAAAAAAGCAGGGTTGTTTCTCCATTCATTTTTAACATTCAGGATTAAAAAATATATAAATGTTGTTATCTAACCTTTGATTTTTGGTTATCAATTTATTTCATATTCGAATTCCTCCTTTTCCCCATGTTCTTAATAACTTAATACTGGTACTGATGACGCAGGTTTGAAACACAGCTGCTAGTGCTATATATGGCGCCATATTCCACTAGATTTATGCCCTATCACAGTTTGTGTTTTTGGGGTTTGAGTGCAGGGAATGTGTGTCTTTTAACCTGTCATAAACACAGATTAGATTTAATTTTTTAAAAAAAGGCGATTGCCATATACGTCCCTGTGATAGATGAGCAGTTGCGTTGAATTGCGGGAACTAAATATCACTAGCGAGATATCTAGACATCACAAAAGCGTGGAAAATGGCTACAACAGGATCTGGTTTGGTTACCATCATGAAGATAGACAGCTTTACTTGTGATTATTCCGATATCCAATAAAACGTACCCAACAATATTACAGAGTCACATCCTCTTGGGAAACATTCTTCTGAACCTCGGAATCCATAGATAGATGCGTTTCTTTTCAAAAGTAAAATTGCCTGTCTGCCTGAATTCTTTATATATGTTAATTCTCTACAGTCATTATCTGTGTCACTTTTTCAAAGACAAAGCAATAATTTCTCTGGCGTAACTGAAACTCTTCGTGGCATCATTAATCGTGCTTTTGTTTGATAACTACGACGAAAATAACATGATGGAATGCAATGAACGCTATACATTGCATTGGACGGTAACAGCATTGACCTGGGATATTCTATGTCAAGTGTTCCATTCACATGATGTATTGTTATACTCGTTATTTGCCGTTTGTTTCGTTGTCGGAGGAAAATCGATACTCTTTCCCACATCGAAGATGAAAAAAACTAGCGTAATAATTTCACTGGCAAAGGTTTTTAAATCTTGCTCACACTCTATAAGTACGAATACACTGTCATATCTACGCTAAATTTTTACGTATGATATTTTTTTAATACTTCTCCCAGATGCATCCATTTCGACAAGTTGTGGAAGGAGAATGTATTAAACTAAGCAATGTCTTTAACCTTTTGGATTTCAGGTTGGAAATTCTGACGATTTGTAAGAAATCTGAAAGATTACTAAGAATAGTGGTTTTCTTAGCGTCCTATCTGCTTTCAGAAATAGCACTTTATTATTATTCCTCTATTTCCTTAATTAGGCTCATTAAAGTGACGATACGACACGAGTAAAACGGTTGTTATTGAAGAGTCGCAAATTAATCATTTTATGTCAACAATTAAATTCAGATGCCGCTACTCATAAAAACAAATCAGTCGGAAAAGAAACTAACCAATAAAAGGAGAGATCGTTACATCAGGATTTATTTGGACATGTTGTTATTAAATATGCAATTAATTAATTAAACATCACATAACGGTGTAATTGATTAATTAAATAATTATGAGGCAAATTAAAGTACTTTTTTCATTTTTCTTTTAAATATGTGTAACATCTTGAAAATGTAAATTAGGATCTTTTTAAATAATAATTGTTGACTTTCTGTCATATTCCAATAATTATGCCAGATTAATAAAGTGTTCGGAACCTTACAAAAACAATGATTTCGATGACTGATTTTTAAGTCAGCATGCATTTCTAAACGAAAGTGCGTGTAACGAAACGGCTATCATCTTTGAATATATGATCGGCGAGTGGAGTTCCAATTGCCTTTAAGGTCTTCGCGTTTTATTTCATGCAAATACCATTGAAAACATATGAATCTGTCTATTTCTCTCCACTCCCAGAAGAGTTGGTCCCTTTGGTTGCCAACCAGTCTAGATAAACGACAACTTTGATTTTAAAACCTCTTGAGCGCGTAGCTAGTAATGTAACCCTCTACAGACACAGCGTTGTAACTCTGTATCACTATATTGTGAACATGGAGGGTTGGCGTAATATAATCTCCCCTCTTGCTTTGGATTTATAGTTATTTAACTTATTAAAATTCAAGAGAAAAAAAATGCAAATATTAATCGTCCATTTGGAAGAACTGGCATGCAATTACCCAAATTTATCCTCATTCGAATTTGAATTTTGTCAATGCCGTCTTCCTGACCGGAAAGTAAACCCATTAAAGGCCACAGCAGATTCATAAAGTTCGAAATCAGTTGGAATTATTGAATCGGAGAAAATTTATCAGTTGTAACAAAAGCCGCAAGTATTTTATTAAACCTTGGAGAGAGAAAGAATAGCGCCGTCTCTTTCGCTTTTGAATGCTAAAAATTCTTCAAGCGTCTATTTCCATATTTTTCGAAGAGACCAAATTTACGACTGCCTCAAAGAAAATAAGGAGTAAAGAAGCAAATGATATTTCCCAAGATTTTCGCTACAGTTTCTGTCCCTCTTACTCGTTTTCTTCTTCTAATTCTTTCATTTCTTCATTCTCCTGCTTTAGATCGGTCTTCCGCCTATTCTAATGAATATAAATAATCGGCTCACTTTATTATTAACTCAACAAACGAAAATACGAAAAGAATATAACTTAGGGAAAATAGTGGTTACGAAAGGGCGATCGTTGTAGAAATTCTATTAAAAATCAAGTAAGTTAGTTTTATTAAAATCCTCGAATTCGCCAAACTTTTAAATACAGGAAGTATATAAATCGGCGAATCGATTTCAAACACCGGACGGAACTGTCTGTGTTTCTCGCGAATTGGCGCCCTTGGGAAATATATAATTCATCAAATCACCCGTCGCAATTATAATATAGGCCCTGTCACTCATTTATGTGCTATGCGTGATACACGCTTAGGCAATCATGTACATGACTGACGAGGCAAATTTCTCCCGCACTAGGCTGTAATTTATTTCTGTGGTAGACCAGTTGCCATCCAATGCTATAGAACCCGGTTTGTCCTGCTATTTACCCATAACTGAGGGGAGAAGAAGAGAATGCATACCTTTTCTAAGTGAAATTAGCATGTAAGTGAATGCAATGGATTCAACTGGAATTCGAACTCGGCTCTCCGATTCCTCAATCTGAGTTGATATCCATTACTGCACCGTCCTCCCAGTAACTCTGTAATATAATTTTGGGGGCTCATCAATTGGAATAAATGCTTATGCTATGATATAAAACATGACAATCTCTCATATGTTCCAGTATCTGTCTATATTTCTGAGATGATTTATTATGTACATTATTTACATTACTATTGTCCTCATCTTTGTCGCCGTATTTATTAAAACGATTCGGCCGTTGTACGCTCCGGCCCTCTTCACCTGGTTGGAATATCGAACTGAACCCTTTATTTCGCTCACTGGGGTAGACTGTTCTAGTTCCACGTGCCATGTTTAATGGATGTCACTTATCATTTATCTCCTGTTAATTCCCCTCTCCAAGTTTTCCACCGGGTATTGTTATTGTTTGGGTTCTGTCACTGGATCTAACTGACGCCTTTATCCACTGTGCCATATGTCCTTGAGGATACCTGTGTATGAATTTCTGGGTATTATATATCAAATGCCTTCACCAACCATTTCTTTTTTACCAGCGCTCATATTGCAATTTTTGCTGTTATCTGGAGTTTTTACCAGAGATCATATTGCAATTTTTGTTGTTATTATCGCTTTTCTATTTCTTACTAGTTCCCATATTGTATTCATTTCTATACTTGGTCGGCTCATGAGATTTTTGTGGCCTAGAGAGGGGAATTAACAGAAGATAACTGTCAACTGACATCCATTAAACATGGCACGTGGAACTAGAATAGTCTACCCCAGTGAGCGAAATAAACGGTTCAGTTCGACATTCCAACCACCTGAAGAAGGTCGGAGCGTACAACGGCCGAAAAGTTGTAATAAATATTGCGAAAAAGATTAGGAAAATAATGCGAATAATTAAATAGTGTACATAATAACTCATCTCAGATATATAGACAGAAGTTGAATAATATCTCAATCGTTATCTACTGTCTTCCTCTTTACTCTTCTATTTCTCTTGCTCATTAATAATGTTTATACTTTCTAATTATTTAACGCCCAGTAACCCCTTGGGTCTCAGTGTCTTTACTGCCTTGTATGGAGTAATTCTAATTACATAAGTTTATCAGGATCGATGTTTGAGCTTCTTCTCCGCATCCAGACATTGTTCGTATCTTACCTGTCATACGCAGACATAGTTAAGGCGTAAGTTTTGCCTAATTTATTAATATGGAACTCATTTAATGAACTTTATCTTCGACTCTATTTCAATTTTTTTGAAATGGTTCCATTTGGTAATGTTCTTCTATCGGTGCGTTTTGGAAATCTTTTCAAATCTTAATCAATTCCTGGTGGTTTTGTTCAATTTCTTTTCTAATACATTTGCATGGAATATTCTGAAACCAATATCTTCCTGCTTATTCTCTAAATGCAGTGCCGTCAAATGGTAAATTCTCATTCTTTACAGTTTCGTTTCTGGTACGAAATCAGCCAAGTGTGAAAGGTGAAAATCATGAGTCGAATAGCTTTCTACATTTGCCCGAAAGCGTAGAGATAAGGAAAGAGATTTTGTTTTTTTTAAATATCATTTTAAAATAAAGTAGCAATTCAAAACTAATATCGATTAGAAACTTAATAAAATGTCACGGGGAAAAAGACAAATCGGCAATTTGGAAAACTTGATTGATATATGTATAATTATCTAAATATGACTTATTTTTAATTTATTTAAATGTACAGTGTAACCCGGATATAAGAGAGTTGTCGGGACCGGATAAGTCTCTTATATCCGGGTTTCTCTTATATCCGGGTTTGGTCTATTTTATATTCATTAACACAAGCTCTAATTTGGGACCAGAAAATATCTCTTATATCCGGGTTTCTCTTATATCCGGGTCTCTTATATCCGGGTTCCACTGTATCTTATTTATAAATGTAACTTAGTTTGGGAAGACTAATTTTATGTATGATTTTGTACTTTTAAACATAACTTTGTCTTTCAAATTTAATTAAAAAAAACATTTATTCCAATCTTAATTTCAAAACAATATTACATTCTTCATATAATCCCAATTTAAGGTCACAATGTTATTATCCGGATCTAATTTTATAAAACCTCTTCCCTTTACGACTAATACCTTCCACATTCTACTGACTACCTTCTCGTGCATTTCGTCTGACTGAAACAGTGAAATGGATAAATTGTGTATTAGTTGTTCGACGCTATCACTTACTTATTTATTTATTTTATTTTTTTTATTTTATTTTATTTATATATTTATTTTGTAGCCGGTCACAGTTAAATATCTAAAACCGACACGAACTCAGCCTATACCCGGGTTGAATAGGACTAAAGAAATACGTCGGTTGAAATATGTCCCCATATGAGGGAATTTGGGATTTTATTATACACTAAATATTTGCTCTGTAATAGAAAATACATTTTCGTCGGTGTTGATTATTCGTTTTTCTTGTTCAGATGTTGGTAAAACTTTGTCCTTTCTGTGGCTTCCATTTCATATGAGTTGAATAATACTTTATTTTGGTCGGTGGGTCAGAATGTTCGAAATTCCAACCACCTGAAGAAAGCCGGAGCGTACAACGTTCGAATCTTTGGGATAAATATGGCAAAAAAGATGAGGACAATAGTCCGAATAACGTAAATAGTGTTTATAATACCTCATCTCAGAAATATAGACAGATACTGAAAATTTCTTATAAATAATTATTTCCTGATACTCGAAATGTCTTCTCATCTTTAGAACAATAGACAAATACACGGCGTAAAATAACAGCTAACAACGATTTTATATATATATATATATATATATATATATATATATATATATATATATATATATATATATTCTGATCAATGTCGTCAGTCGTTTGGATTTTTAGTTTTTTGTCCCAGGTGATTACACAGAAACATGTAGTCTCTCATGTTAAGTCCATTTCATGCCATATTTAATTATACTTTATTTTAATTGATTGCACAGAATATTGAAAGTGAAGGATAAAATGAGAATTGGAAATATTCGAAGACGATATGAAGAACGGACAGAGGTAATATAAAAGACAGAGAAAGAAATAGATAGTTACAGAGTTAGATGTAAAAGAGATATAGAATTTCATAATTACTTTTTTCAGTTACCTGAATATTGAATCTAGAGGCTTGTTAATAGTCATTACGAAATTGTAACTAGAGATTGTTGGCCGGAATTTTTTTTTTTTTAACTATCCACAATCTCGAAGTAAACGTTATTCTAGTTGTGCATGTTCACAGCAATGAGCAGTTGGTTGTGAACTACTTACAATGAATGATCCGCTGGGAGAAAATAGGTAAAATTTTGGGGAAAAATTGTGTATATTAACATTGATTAGACCTATTTGAAAAGACGACATTTGTCTGTACTGAAAAATACTGCTTTATTTTATTATTTAACGAGTTAGGCTGGGCTCCCTTCTCAAATATAAAAAAAATATTTTTCATATAGATAGCTATTCGACTAAACAAATATATATATATATATATATATATATATATATATATATATATTCGGCTTGGGGAAATGTTTTATTTTTAATGTTCACTCAATGCAAGGCTAGAGAGCTACTCTAGGTAGAGTGTTTTTGAAACCAGATCAAAACTGACCCACGGATTGTAGTGGTGAAGAATTTATTGATCGTGGTAGAATTTTCTCGGGTGTCTGTCTCATAATCAAGCGATATTTAGGAAGAAACTCTTTAAATGGAACAGCTCTTTTTCTAATAGCATATAAAGGAATGAAAATAATGATAAGAGTGCCAACAAACTGAAAGACGTTATCGGATGTAACATAAAGTCTGGGAGATCTCCGTCTAAATCATACGCCAGATATAGTAGTCCAGGTCATACAAAGAGGGATTACTAGGGAACGACATGTTGGTGGTAACATGATCGAAAAAATGTCTGCTAGTCACTCCCGCATCAAATAGGACATTGACAGGGACATATATTTCTGGAGCAGATAGGCTATCATTAAGCCCAGAGCAAATCCTCGTGTCTAGCATCTAAGTATACCCGGTGGCACTGAACCAGACACGGCATAAACACGATAAATCGCAGCTACTTCTGTGGGTAACTTGATGGGAACGCGAAGAGCCACCATTTATTCGGGCTGTTCACACCTTGTCACAAACATGCAGATTAAGGCACTTTGATTGAGGGCTAATGTTTTCAGAGTGTCATTCATTTTCATTATTAAAATTTTATTGCAATTTCCCATGATAATAGTGTCAATATGGCTGAAAGAGAAATAAAAATTTGACGTATTATTTTGTGCTAATATTAATAGGTTTTACTGCTTATCAGTAATTTGCAAGTAATTAAAGCCATATAATATATGTTAAGATTATAAGAATTCTGTTTTCGAGATATTAATGATTTAGTGATTGTCTTACCAATGATAATAATAGCTGGTGGGGATAAGTGGTGGACCCATACCTTTCCCAAAGTTATTTCCACGTAAATGAATATATAAAAAACTCAACGGGAATTGGAACACGGCGCTCTGATTGGAAATATCGAGGCACCATCCATTATCCCACCAGTACATCCAAGCTGCAGCACCTGGTATTCCCAGACTGTTACCCATCTAGGTAGTTACCAGGATCGACGTTGCTTAATTTCTGTATGTTTACGGGGACTGGTGTTTCAACCTTGCTCACGTTGCGTAATATTAACTTAAATCATTTTGCATCTCATAATACCTGATGATATATTCTCACCTACGTGCAGCACACAGGATATAACAATTGGGAGGCACTTAATTGACATAAAAGTTCTACTAGCAGCCAGCCTCTTGAGCCAGGTCAGCCCTACATCCTCAAGACACTTGATGTAAGCCCCTGTGTTGAATCTGAAGCATAACGTCGACATCACTGGTGATCACTCCAAACATACTCGTCATCACCATTAGACACATCCACTGTTCTTGAATTGGCACCCAAGAACTCGGAAATGTTCATATTGGAGCTTCCGATGCGAATGCCAAACAGTACAGCAGACCGTTTCCAAATTTCTGGCGGGGTAAATTTCTTCATGTTGCTTTTTCACGCAAATATTGCCCAAATTACCCTCCTATACTGTGCAATCGAGAAAATCAAAAACAAACAACACGCATGCGTGAAATTAAAAGTGCAAAATGTTGACAATTTACCCATTGCCCTGTATTATATTGGCAGATCTTACTTTTGTACAAAGTGGCCATTGATATATCAATCAGATAGAAAGACGTAAGTGTAAATGAAATAGTGGCTTACAATATTGAAATAGTGGCCTATAATATTGTTAATTACCATTTTTTCGACAGTGATTTGAAATATAGATGCTTCCCAGATCACCACAATCTTAACCTTCTCTAATTTACGGTAAACCGTTACGTTTCTGTTATATATTCACATAAAATATCGCACTCTAAATCGAGTCGTTCCCGGCCCATATATATGGTGAACATCAGTGTAAAAAAAGAACGTTCTTAAGGGATTTATTTTTTATTTTGTTCATATTTCGACCCACTTTACAAGTTAAATTTTCAATTTCAAATTATCGAAAGTCTGAGAATTGTCTGTTTTCGTAATCCCTTATCAAAGAGTTTTTCAAGAATATTCCTTGGTCTTTTTTTGACTGAACTTCGTTAGAAGAAAGCTGCATATTAACTACATGCAATTATATATATATATATATATATATATATATATATATATATATATATATATAGATAGATAGATAGATAGATAGATAGATAGATAAACCGAGAGGGCCAGACAAAAAACCTACCAAGGTTTAACATAAGCGGATCGTCAGGAAATAACTTATAAGTTTCTTATACATATAAGATTTCTATTAATAATATATATATATATATATATATATATATATATATATATATATATATGTATATATGTACAAATACATATGTATGTGTGTGTGCGTATGCGTGTGATAAATTATAGTTATATGGTATGTTATATATTTTAGGTAAAATTATCCGGGTAAAATGGATGTAAATATAAGCAGTGTTGACATTGAAATCAACAACCAATGGAGTGAAGATTGAGTTCCAGCATGAAACAGACTAGCTATCCGGTGTTTATCCCTATATTCTAACTGCTTACACACACACACACACACACACACATATATATATATATATATATATATATATATATATATATATATGCGTGTGGCTCCACGTTGAGTTTAAAGGACATTCACCTCAAATGAGTTGAGATATTAAGTGAAGAATATATTGCTAAAACAAAGAAAATTACAGAAAATGAATATTTCTTAGTCAGATGATTTTGGAAGTATATTAAAAATTCCCGTTGGGCACCATGTAACTAGATAGACCTGTCTACGTATGCAACGCGACGAGTAGAGAAAAATTGAACATTTACCTGAAGGATATCTTTTCTGATTGAGACAATAAAGAAATAAAATCTACAATTATCCTTCGTAGAACTTGAATTATTATGACTTCACTAAGACTAACCTAATTATATTTACTGTTAGTCTGCCATTATGAGCGCTGCCAACCATAACAAAGACATCTTTACTCTCGTTAGGAGTATCCATACTTCAACAGACAGCCATTACTAATGCTTACACAGTAATCAACACATTTGCTTTTACTGTCTCTTCTCTTTCGAACTTTGGTACAGCTTGTAAAATTTGTGGCACCTTAAAACCATTCAAATCAGTAAAGCGAAGCCATTAACGCGACAATAGAAACAGCAGAATATATTGAAAAGAGCTGCAAGTTATTCGAAGCAAAGCAGAAAGAATTCCTAATACATCAAAATGAACGAACAATAAACTGAGAAAGAAATCATAGACAGGCCGAAAAATCAATGGTCATTGTAAAGAATGGCAGTAAAATGTTGCATATTCATGAGACAAGAAACGGCTTGCAACTGTTGAATTGTAATGACGAAATTAACTGAGGCGGGTAATCATTTGAAAGATCTGTTCTACAGTGAGCATTATTTAGATTGTAAGACGAGCAATAAACTTATGAAGACATCTATTAAACTTTCGCTAATATCCACTTTATTGATTTTATTGTTCATGTTGATTCAAAGCTGCAAACATTGATTTGGCAAGAACAAGATTGATTACAAAAGGAACAGACAATTATAATTTTAGAGAATAATCTCCGATTTATTCTAATGATAAAATAATATGCGGCTTTTAAAAATGGATGTTAATTTGCTGTAAATGTTAGCTGCGCCAGAATTTGGCGAGCTGAATTTGAATTCCGGTTCAATTTGTTACATTTTCTTTCATGCAAATACACTTGGCAATTTATGAATTTTACTCTTTTCCACTTTTCATTAAAACTTATGAAAATAAAAATATTAAAAACGATTTTAAAGAATTAAATGAGTTCTAGAACCTCTTTAAGACCATTGTGCAAACTAATTGAAACCAAACGAATTATTTCGTTGTTATTTACGTTTTTGATATTTTTCCAATGAAACATGAACCAATGCACATTTTAATACTGCGTATGTCCATTCTCCGAAGTCTTTCCTTGCAGAGTGACCAAAGATTCCCGATTGGATTTAAATCAGGAGAGTTTCCAGGCCAGTATATAGTATTTTGATTTGCTCACTGACAGTGTGTTCATGTGGTATTACAAATTTCCGTACGCTTCCTTGGGGTAACAATGGCACAGGACAATTAATCGACAATTTAGACAATAGTGTCTGGGCGGAATAAAAATCTGACTGCTGTAATCACGCATGACGCAATAATTTTCAAGGCCAAACAAATTTCATCATACACCCTGAAAATACATTCATATTACTGCACACCACTGAAAATGACCTAATGTAAGGAAAAAAAACAGACCGTATGGTAAAAGAAAGGAAATTAAAGCGGTTGTTTCAATAAATTTAAACAAGGATGCATAAAAATGGTAACACTGCGAAAGAAGTTTGCGAGTCGAGTTTGAATTCTGATTCAGTCTGTTAAATTTTCTTTCACGAAAATACACTTAGAAATTTATAAATTTAACTCTTTTCCACTTCTTTTGCTGTGACACTCCAGGCCGTTGACGATCTGGATGTCCACAACTTCCTATTCTTTGTAGCTGTCAATAAATTTTCTTTTATGTTATGATTCTTAAACATTTTTACGCCATGTATTTACTCAAACTAATCCTTCTTCCTCCTATATGTGCCGTGTCTCTTCAGGGTGTTGGCGATAATGGCTCTCCACAATGTTCTGCTCACTGGAGCAATTAATAAAATTTTGTCATTTCTTATCATTCTTCATCCTTGTTCAACCATCCATTTACTCAGCTCAATCTTCTTCTTCTATGTTCCGTGTCCCTCCAGGTCTTTGACGATAATGGTTCTTCACAATTTCTTGCCCATTGTAGCTCTTTTTATTCGCACTCCGTAACCAACCATCAATTTATACAATCTGGCTGGTTAAGTTAGACGATGTTTTCCTCTGTCATTTTTCTGCATATATGAATAATCTCAAGAATTGATGGATCTTCTTCTTCTTCTTGTTATCATTATTATTTATATTATCATTATTATTGTTGTAATTGTTGTTGTAGAATATTGCTTTATGTTGAAGATCTTCGAAGCCGAGCGGCAAAATTATGCTTCATCAAAAAACAAAAAAAAAGTTCAGCTTGCACGTGACATGAGTCTTCGTGAAGTAATCACTCCAATTCTTCGTCTTCAAACTTTGGTGCGCCAGCACATTCATTATCTTCAACATCACAATCATTATTTTTGAAGCCTCTATACCTAATCTCTCCCTGTTGTTCCTCATGCAATGTGAGTCCAGGTTCAAAACCTGACCGATGATACGTTTTCCTTTTCGATTACCCATTGCAGGAGACGAATTATGTACTTTTTAAATTAAACGGAACATCTGTTAGGACCTTGAATAATTTCTCGACGATTTTTCATGAAAAGTAAAGCTTTATTTAGAAAAAATAGTAAGAAACATATCACTGAAAATATTGTCCATCGCTAGAAACCTTTTCCTATCTTTCGGGCAGCATTTGAATTCCACGTCGGAAAAAACAACGTATTTTGAGGCTCAACACGAGTCGATCCATTTTTTGTCATCTGCATAAGGATGTGCTGCTCAGTCAGGCCATGTCCCATCAATCGCAACAAGTGACGAGCCAATGTCTGGTGAATACGCGGTAAGAATTTCCATTTCGATTTAAGCGTTTCCAAGCAAGTTTTCACCCATTTTACAACATGTAGCCCCGCGTTGTCATGTTGCAAAATCACTTTGTTGCATCTCTGCTCAAATAGCGGCCGTTTTATTTTCAATGCTCAGCTCAAAAGCATCAATTGTAGCTCATAATAATCTACACCCAGCTGATCTGACCAAGTGCACAGCAGAATATTTGAACCATGGATATTCAGCTTTGCCGCCGATGTTGATGCATGGCTGCGCTTACCCGACGATCTTCTACGTTTAGGGTTATCGTAGTGTATCCACTTTTCATCGTCGGTTGCGATACGATGCAATCTTTCCTTTTCTGTCGTTGATGCAACTGTTCACACCTGACAAGATGTCGGTCGATGCCTCTCAAATCCAACTCATACTACACCCAGTTCCCTTGCTTTTTTAATAATTCCTAATGCTTTCCCATGTTTTGAAACTGTTTTTGATTAACTCCTAATGATTCTGCGACTTCAGCGTGCACCTGACATGAGTCTTCGTGAAGCAATGCCTCCAAATCTTCGTCTTCGGCAGGGCGTTCATTATCTTCAAGATCACAAACATTAATTTTGAAGCGCCTATACCTAATCTCTACATGTTGATTCCAGCAGAGCATGGTCGCCGTAAGTCTTAACAAGAATACTGCGTGTTTCAGCTACAGATTTCTTTTGAATACAGTAGTGAAATAACATTCCTTGCAAATACACTTTCTTTGGCACGAAATCCGACATGTTTAACGCTATATAAAAAAAAAAGTTATTTACACTTTGGTGAAATGACATACACTGAATTTCAAGCTTGCTTATAGTAATTCCTTATAGATGAGTTACCATCTGAAACTACATGCACGCAGTTCTGGGAACGCCTTCTGTTGGAAAACAGCGAGAACTTATTCAAAGCCGTAATACTAAAATACAGTTGCCTACTAAAATATCTTTTGAGATAATAAGCGCTCCAGAGAGAAAATTGGTATTTGACGAGAGTTTCCTTGAGTTTCTCGCCTACACAATGGCTGAGTATAAATGATTACGTGGTGGGATGAAATATTGTTCATCATCATACACAAGACTACGCGGAATGGAACTACAGGACCTCTGATACAATAAATTAAAGGAAAGTAGATGAATGTGATACTGATGAATCGTACGACAAACTGGAAATGGCAAAATCAAAGAGATAGAGAAGTTTAATTATCTGTGAAGTCTTTTGAAAGACAATGAAAGTGTTACACCAAAATCCGAATACGTATTGGAAAAACAGAAAATGCCATTCCAAATTTAAACGAAGTACTAAGAATTAAGAAAAATCCATTTGAAACAAAAAAGAAAAGAGTGCTGAACTGTTATATAATATAATTCCTCCAATATGACAATGTATCCCTGTCATTCTTCTTATAGATGGAGAGGAGACTAGAAGCAATACCAATGTGGATATACAGAAGGATGTTCAGAATGCAATGGACAAACTGCATATAAAGCAAAATAGTTTTTACGAAAATGGAAAGAGAAATGTCACTCAGAGTTAGAATCAAAGACATATTTCTGGGAAACATCACGATAAACGAGGGCTTGGATATTTTCATACTCACAGAACATATCGAAGGTAAAATGGAGAACGAGAAATAGACTGCCTACCAAACGATTTTTTTTTAAATCGATTACTTAAAAAAAAGCTAATAAGCACTAGAAAGGATAAGACGTTGTAGAAATTCTGATGCCTCACGTCCTGAAGCGACACGGCACAGAGAATAAGGTCAAATGTATAAGATGCATTAGGAGAACAGAAGAAGGTTTGAGCAATCCAGACGTTTTAAAACGTGTTATATTTAAACACAAAATCCCCGAATATACAAATATAAAGCATAGATTACGGAACATATTTCGTTTAACAACATTTTATAGGTTTAAGCGTATTTAATATCATTAATTGCTTAACCGGGGACATTTCATAATTAGTTTTAAAGTAGAGTTTGCCCAAGCATCAGAGTTCTTTGTTTTGTTTTTTTACGATCTCTCTCTTTGGTGATAAGTTTCATTATATTTTTTGTATTAACACAGGCGCACCCCAGAGCTTTTATCCTTCAACCTACGTTGTTTCTAATTTCCTAATGTCGTCAGTTCTCCAATCTGTATCGGCGCTGTTGACATAACTATTTACTCCTATTATAATAGTCCAATCCCTTCGATAAGGTCAAATTGGCAGCTGAAATAAAAAAAGATCTACGTTCCTTTGTTAACTGTAGCAAGGAATTGCTTGTTAATTTTTCCGCATCCAAAACGAATCTGCTCTTAATGCCTTCTTTCTTCATCAGCCTGGAATAACTTCTTATGTTAACCTTTTCTTCTAAAACGAAGTGGAAAGAGGATATCAAATCAACTGCTACGATTTCTGATAGGAAAGTGGGTTGAATCTGTCGTGCTAGAATCTCTCTTACATATTTACAACACTAACTTTTGTCCACGCTTTGGATATTACGGACACGTATGGTCTAGTATTCCTATTATATATTTATCGATTCTTGATAAAATCCCTAAAAAGAATCTGCAATTTTATTGGTCTTGATGTGGTTTTTCGGCTTCAATCACTTTCCCACCGCTGTAATGTAGCTTTCCTGTGCCTTTTTTTTATAAAAAATTTAATGGTCCGCTATGGTACGTAGAAACTATGAATTTAAGAGCAGTACAAAATGGCGGCAACACTCCATTATTTTACAGTTGAAATGGCTAGATATAAACATATGTTCTATTCTAAGGTCTTTTTCTCGCTTGTAGAATTCTCTTCCGTTTTTTTCTTTCCAGTCAAGTTTGATCTTTCATAATTCAAATGCAATGTCAGTTGTTATCTTCTCTCCTCTTAATTCGTGTTGTTTTATTATTATCAAACCTTATTAATTATTTCTCATATTCTTTTACACTCAGTAATCTCATTTCGT
This sequence comes from Acanthosepion pharaonis, assembly GCA_903632075.3. Classification (NCBI taxonomy): domain Eukaryota; kingdom Metazoa; phylum Mollusca; class Cephalopoda; order Sepiida; family Sepiidae; genus Acanthosepion; species Acanthosepion pharaonis. Next base: position 2,357,433 of record CAHIKZ030000355.1, on the reverse strand, counting down.
ACTCGTGTCTTTGTCGTCTTGTTGCCTTGCTTAGAGTGAAATGATTAAAAAAATGTCCTTTCTTTTATGATAATTGTTCCGATGATCTTTCCTTTTTGGTATCTCGACTTTATGAATCTAAACACAGTACAGGATTTTCTGTTAGGTCCCCTCTGTTTTACAGTTGAAATTGCTCCAAGTAACCGTAAGTTCTATTCTAACAATTATTCTTCACATACTTCTCATCTACTTTGATCATGAAAGCATTTAAATGCAATAACATGCAATATCTTCTTTTTTTATCAACTGTTCTCTATTGTACTCTCTATTTACGAAGATTTATTTTCTTTTACTCTTATTCTTTCACGCTCAGTAAACCCCTGTGTCTTAGTGGATTTATTAACTTGTTTCGTGTGAAAAGATTTTATATTTTCATGTTATTTCCGCCTCTTACGTCGTGTTAATCTTCAACACGACGAGAATATTATGGATTTCTGTTATGCATATTTACTTGGAGGTTTAATAATGTTGGATATAAGATATTTGGTTTGGTTTAGCTTGTTTTACGGCATATCAACATCAATGGGTTATTTAATTCCGACATTTTTTTTTGCTAGTAATATTTTTTATCTATCTATCTATCTATCTATCTATCTATCTATCTATCTATCTATCTATCTATCTCAGTATATATTGGTTTTGTTTGTTTAGTTTTACGGTATATCAACCTCAATGGGTTATTTAATGCCGACAATTTTGTTATTGTTTGTAATATTTTTTCCAGAAATGTATTACTGCTAATATATAGTTTTCTTCCAAAAATATATTACTGGTAATATTTTTTCTTCAAAAATGTATTGCTGCTAACATTTGTTTTTCTTCAAAAATGTATTACTGGGAATATTTGTTTTCTTCAAAAATGGTAATATTTTTTTCTTCAAATATGTATTGCTGGTAATATTCTTTCTTCCAATATGTATTGCTGGTAATATGTGTTTTCTTCAAAAATGTATTGCTGGTAACATTTGTTTTCTTCAAAAATATATTGCTGGTAATATTTTTTTTCTTCAAAAATGTATTGCTGGTAATATTTTTTTTCAAAAATGTACTGCTGGTAATAATTTTTTCTTTAAAATTAAATTATTAAAGCCTATTTTTACACTTTCATAGTGTTTTGAGCCCAATGTGCAGGTTAACAATTTGCCCATACTTGGAACACGAACAGGTGCTACTACATCGGGTCAGGATGGACCTGGGAACATCAGCAATTAAGAAATAATTCCACGCTCCTCAAAACCAACTGATCAGAGGCCTTGCTGTTGGACATAGTTTATCGTCTTAACCAGTAAACCTCATTTGGAGGGGGTCTTATTCCCGTGGAGAGGTGCATTCGACGGATTCTGATGCTCCAGCCGGCACGGCGGAATAAAATATTCTTCATTATTTTTAGTAGGTAACCCATTCCTGTGAATACCCGTTACGCTTCAGGATTATCATCCCATTATTAGTCTGTTAGATATCAGACGGGGGATTATATCTTTCAAGATACTACTGCTACTAATACCACTAATAAAATAAACAATAATATTAACCGTTTGCCGAATTCAAATTCGACTGAAGCTTTTAGGCTCCCTTGTTACTTATACACAGGGGATAAGTTAGCAGCGTAGAAAGGGATTTCTAGTCATGAATGGCAACTAGTCTACAGGAATGGAAACTCTGAGGTGAAAGATACGAGAAAACACTTGAATAACCTTCCAAAGAACAGCATGACAACGAACAATATACTGACATTGAATAATGGTAATGGCGAATCCGAAGGAAGTAGGAAAATCCGGGGAACCATGAATACCTTATGTTCTGAACGGAAATCATATGTTAATTATAATAATTAATTATAATAATTAATTATAATAATTAATTATAATAATTAATTGCATATTTACAGTTATGTTAATTATTAGAAACCAAATAAAATGTTAGGAATTCATGACAAGGAATCCCAGCCAGCTTAGAATATTGGGTTAAAATAACTGCTCACTTCATTTTTACTGGCCTTGTGCCTAACTAGGCTAAAATTAGTAAATCTCTGATATCACATTTTTTTTATTCGCAAGTGGTCGAGATTAAATTAAATAATACGTAATTATTAACTTTTTGAGACTCAATTAAAATCCAAAATTTTGAATGTCGTGTTCGTATTCAGGCAAATTTTATTCAATGATATTTATTAGGACGAATGGATATGACAATGCCCAAGCTCCTGCAAACCTCAGCAAACAGATCATCTTGGAGGAAGTTGTCAGTTTCTTCTGTAATTAGGTCCCCACCCCACGACGACTGAAGCAGGCAAGGGAATCGTTATAATGATGATGAGGATTACTAGGTAACAGAACCTATTAAATCCTTATATAATCCCACTCCAATTTTGTTGTTTTATAATACTATGCTAGTTTCAGTATACAGGTGGATGTAAAAGTAAGGATATAGTAATGTAAAATAAAACGTGTGCACCAAACGAATTGTATTGATTATACAAACATAGTAATAATAAAATCAATAATAAACATAACAATTCTTCAAATGTACAAACTATTTGTCTAAGACATTCAGAGACTCCTCTTTACATGTAAAAAATTATTATTATTATCTATTAAAAAATAAAAATGATAATAAATATATTACAATAAATATTATGAAAATAAAAATATTAAAAATGATTTTAAAATTAAATGAATTATAGTATTAAATGAAACCTTGAATAACAATTACACCCTTGTGTAATATAGTCTATAGTACTTTGATTTGCTCACTGGTAACCAGTGTGTTTCGCGCAGCGTTACAAATTTTCGTACCCGTTCTTGAAGTAACGTCCATCGCAGACAACGGCCGTAGGACAAATAATCGACAGTCGGGACGATAGTGTCGTAGCGTGATAGAAATCTGTAATCAGGGATGAAGCAATATTTTTCAAAGCCAAACAAATTTCATCATGCACCCCGAAAATAGATTCATAGTGCTGCAAACCACTGCAGATGACCTAATGTGAGTAAGAAAACAGAAAGCGCTTACTCTAGTTGGTCTAACACTGATCGCAAAGTGAAAGAAAGGAAACTGAAGAGGTTGTTACAATTAATTTACATAATGATGTATAATAATAGTAATACTGATTGAATACTCGGTGTATACCTACATTTGCATCACCCTATATATATATATATATATATATATATATATATATATATATGATATTCACTGTTGAACCTACAAACAATATAGTGGATTAAATGTCAACCATTATGTACATATATCATAAATGGATGCATGACTTAATCGCAAACGTCTAGAAAAATATACATCCTAATCTTGTAAAAAGTAATTGATTAATAACTTACGTAGCCTTTCGAGGTCAGCAGACATCACCGAGGAAGTTTAAGTTAAGATAAGATGCAGTCTTGAAAAGCTGAATTATTTCGTAGGTGTGTAAAGGTCTCTGGGAATTCATTTTGGTTGTACCAGTCACATTTACAGATCCATTATTTTTCGAAAAAAATGGAGAAGACATTCTATTGAAAATGAGGCGAATACCACAAGATGGTGTCCAATGTCTTTTCAAAAGTATATATAAAGCCTTAAATGAAAAAAAAATATCAACTATAGTTCAGATATAATTGAATTGTGAGCAGGCCTCAAATGTGTGAATTGCAGTCCCAGCTGATATATTGTCGTGTTAATGAGAAAGGGTGATTTATTTTGGTTGTGTTTCGCTTCCCAGCAACGGGCAGAAAGCGATAGCATCATCCTATTTTGGACAGTAGAAAACCGATGCAGGATTGTGGACGCCGGAAATGAATTAAGTCACACTATAGTTTCGTATTTTGGGGTTTTTTTTGTTTGTTTGTTTGTTTTCGCTTTTTTTGTATTCAATACTTTTACATTCAAAAGTTTCGCCCATCTAATCTTGTATAATTTCGTATTACAAATTGACTACTTCCTGATATTATACTTTTCTTTTAAACTCTGTTGAAGATTACGTAAAAAAGGTCTCAGTCCATGGAAATTTTATTATTAGTTGTGAAAAGACAATACAAATTCTTTCTTATACAACCTGATTATTTCTTATAATTTAAGAGTGAAATTCTATCGGCGATATTACACTTTCTCACCCACTCTCCGCCTTTTTTTTCCCGCGACAACAACAGTTTGATGCCAGAGTTTGAAAAAAGGTGAATAACCAAACATCTGAGCCCACATAAATTCCGCCGTTTATTCAGAAATCGTATCCCTGTTGGAGGGGGGGCATTCATGTCCTTGAATTTATCCTGGATACGCTACCACATTGCTTCAACTCGATTCATGATGACTCCAGTGTTAGGATCCACAAATTTCTGAGTGTTGTTGACAGTGTCATGGGGAGGCCGAAAGTTTAATTGCACCATTATATAAGCGTTCTGACACTAACAAATATGAGATATAACAGCATTAGTGAGAGAGAGAGGGTGAGCGAAGTTTTAGGCGTTTTGGTTTGTTAAAATAGCCGCGTGAAATATAACATTAAATTAACAGCACAGGAGAACGTTCTGAAACATACTCGATCCACAGCACTTCCTACATCTGGCTGAATTAACATTTTTTTTTTATTTCTACCTTGGTCGATTCTAGAGATTATCCTTAACCCATCGTGGTAATGCATAAAATATTAATTACGGGTTGAGAATATATTTTATATATTTTCTGCTTACTTCGCGTCGAAGAAGCCAGAAGATATCAATGGACGGTACATTTAATTTTTTAACGATTGTAGGTGACAGAGAGCAAGAAATTGGAAAGGGGTTCCACAGGTGAAAAGTGCGAGAAATGAAATTTTTAGAATAAAAGAGACGGTTCAGTTGAGTACTAAAATGGTGAGACATGGTTGTCAATCTAATAACCGCCTAATCTTAAAGCCATGCAGTTGAGCGATGGGGAAAAAAGATTGACCAGAAAAGTTGGAGAAAATAACAGGGAGAATCCACGTTATGTTGGTGAAAAAGTGACTGAGTCGAGATGCCAGGTCAGGATCGATTACACTACAGATATTTTTGATTTTGTCACGTATCTCGAGATATACAACAGATGACACCAGACCAGAGTTGGCAGTAGTATATAATGGACGGACAATTAGAATATCTATAGCATTTGCTCTATAATTTTTTGAAAATGCACAAATACTTGTGGGGTGCGGAATATCGCAGAAAGTAAAAGCCATGATAGTGATAATTTTGAATGAAAAAAGTTCAAAATAGATCACCGATCAGAGCAAGATATACAAGTGATGGCATGACAAAATGGTGGGATCCATAGCAGAGGGCAAGAAAAAAAGATAATCGACGGAGCCAAAGGTTGTTGCACTGATGTCACTGATAAGAAGACTTCGTACATTGTTGCGTATTTCTCACCCATATTAATGATAGATGTTCTAGCCCAGATAAATGTCACACTTTCTAAAGATTTTTTTTAAAAAAAACTATATATATAGTCGTGTTCTTAGTAAGTGAGCAGTTACGTACACCAGTAAGTCAAACAATGCAACACAATAAATATTAATTTTAAGTATTAACTTACAGTTATTAGCATGCATCAAGTTTTCTACAGTAAACATTTCAGATCATATTTCGGCTAGTAACTTCATAGAACTTGCTGCTACGTTGATACAACATTCTATGAGCAATATAATATATATATATATATATATATATATATATATATATATGTGTGTGTGTGTGTGTGTATGTGTGTGTGTGTGTGTGTGTGTATGAACATTGAAGTCAACACTCAGAGTCGACAGGCTGTTTCATGCTAGATGCAATCGTCTATTTATATATATATTGGTCAGTGGTGCATTGTGGGTAATCTATTTTGGGGGTTATTTTGGCGGGAGTCGCTGGTTTATTCAATTCTTTATTATTTATTTATTTATTTGGGTTAATTTATTTTACTTGTTTATTATTTTCATTTTGTTTTTCTTTTCTGTTTTCGATGTTTTATAAAAGTAGTAAAAAATGCATAGATCGGTTATTTAATAGTTTGTTTTGGTCTGGGAAGATAATGAAAGCTATTTATTTGTTCAATTATTGGATTGATTGCCGTAGTCTATTCTGTTATTCGGCAGGGGAGACTTTTTAATTTGTTTATTATTTTATTTATTTATTTAATTATTTGTATTTATTATTTGTGTCTGCTTATTTATGTTAGTTTTTATTAGTTCCAACGTTTATTTTACCTTGTTAATTTGTTCATTTGTTTATCTATTTGGATTAATTATTACTCTTTTCTTTCTTATTTATTTACTTATTTTTTTATTTCTTATTTTGCATATATTTATTTGCTCTATTTTGTTTTAGATTTTTTAATAACTTAATTTTTTATCGCTATTATATCAGTTACAGCTATTTTTCGTCCGGTTTTTTGATTTATTGTGGTAGTCTATGCTAAGGATTAATTTGATGGGATTGTTTTGTTAATTTGTTTATTATTCAATTTATTTACTATCTGGGTTGGTTTCTTCACGTGTTTTTTATGTATTTTTATTTATTCTATTTCATCTATTTTAACGGGAGAGGTTTGTATTATTTTTTTCGGTTAATTTATTTAATTTGTTTTTTTTTATATTATTTTCTTTATTCTTTCAGTCTTCGATTTTTAAGTAACATAGTCAAAATTTGTTTTCATGTCTGCATTTTTAGATGAGCTCATATCATTTATTTAGTAATTTATTTTGGTCTGGGAAGGTAATAATAGCTATTTTTTTCCACGCGAAGATTGCAAGTTTTTAATTTTTTAATTGATTATTGTAGGCTAATGAGCTTTTTCTTATTTTCCATGATATTTTTGGTGCGATTTGTGTTTTGTTTTTAATTTCCCAGATATATTTAGAAAGCATTGAGCTGTTCGCGTATTTACTATTTCTTAAAGGTTTACAATGAAGCTATGACCATGCGAAAACATAGGTATATATTTACTACATTAAATAAGCAAAATAATAGATAAAATGATTCAGGACTCTACATGGACGAATGGTCTCATAATCCTAAGAAAGTATAAGGAACAAAACACAGACAAAACAAAAAATCCAACGATGGCGTCTAGCAAGAAACAGCCTGTCGCCTCTGAGTGTTGACTTCACTGTTCACTTTTATGTTTACATATGCTCTGATATTGAGCACTTTATCCCATAAATAAAGCATACCTTTATACTATATTTTTTTCAAATATATATATATATATATATATATATATATATATATATGTGTGTGTGTGTGTGTGTGTGTGTGTGAGAGAGGGAGAGAGCGAGAAATGGTGTACATAGTGCAATTAGGCAGCAGGTTTTTCTTCAAACTAATTTTTTTTACAATCGAGTTTATCCCAATTAAGGTTGTAAACAAACTAATACTCTGAGTGTGGACGTATAAGATGCAGATTATTTACTAAGAATCGAGAACAAAATAAGAGCAATCAAGATGGCATCAGATAGCGATTGGTATTGCATTTAAATCTTTGCAGATTAAAGTTGACTGGAAAGCATGGAGCCGTAAGAGTGTTTCACAAGCTAAAACTCGGAGAAAAGAAAATTGTTAGCATAGAATTTACTGTAATTTGGCGAGATCTCGATGCCAGTCCAGTACTGAGCCTAAATTTAAAAAGGCTACGTACCAAGCTGAAAAGCTCACCCGAACAATTACCATGAAATTATTTATAGAAAAAACAGAGGGAGAAAACCTTACTGCGGTGGGAAAGTGACTGAAGCCAAGACTGGTTAATATAAATATGTTTTTCGTACTGATTTCATTGGTACACTTTCGTTTGACTTTGTTTTATTGACCAAGTTATCTACTCTACGTTATATATATATATATATATATATATATATATATATATATATATATATATATATATATATAAAACTCAGTAAATTCAAAATTAAATTATTCCAAAATTCCCTTGAAGATGAAACAGAACGAAAGCTTTTAATTTAATTATATAAATAAAACTTAATTATATAATTAAATTTGAAGTTTTTACCTTCGGTTTTTGAAACATGGTTATTACAAGTGGAGCGAAAAAAACATATTTTGAACTAGTTAATTTATAATATAAATTGCTCTCTAAATTTACATTGAGCACTATTTTGTAAAAATAAAAATATCAATAACAACACCGGGTTATATATCTTACTGTTCTTTCTTTATATATATATATATATATATATATATATATATATATATATATATATATATGCATATATTTCAGATAAAGTGCCATAAAAGCAATGCTCTGTGTTATGTAACAGAACTATAAATTATAGATATATTAATAAATTTAGTGTATTCGGTCAGCTGATCATTATACAAACATATATAGTTAAATATAGCATACAGCGAATGTTTATTATGTTTGATCATGAGTCGTTGTAAGGTTCGTATAGTGCCTCTAGTTCCATGAGAAAATACAGAAAAAAAACTGTCCAATATTTGGATACTTTTTATTATGCTGTTCCTCGATCTTAGCTTTCCTCTCCCTTCGAGCCATCATCAGAGTGGTTGCAGGGTTCGTTTGATTTTTTTTTTCACGTGGTCATGTACGATGTCATAAAATAGCATTACGAATTTACAACGTGCATCCTGCTATTCCTCGACTGTAATCGTCGCATAGCAAACTTCTATGTAAACCTAACAGGGTGTCATCTTTAATGGTGAACATCTCTGTATGTAATGTGCATATAACCACACTGACGATGGCTCATGTCAGCCGAAAGGTTAGATCGAGGAACGGCTTACTAAAAAATATGTTGGACAGTTTCTATCTTTATTTTCTCCCGAAACTAAAGCAACTGTACGAAGCTTAGAACAGCTCATGATCAAATATTTTAGACATTCGTTGTCTGTTATATTTAACAATATATGTTTCAATATTAATAAATATACATATTATCCAACAAGATTAGCACAGACGCAATCTTCAGCACATGAAACTCAGAGGCATTCTTGGGGTGTGTGATAATATATATATATATATATATATATATATATATATATGTACAGAGTGAGAGAAGCGGAGAGCTATAATTTTGTTTAAAAATTGGTAATACTTATTGTTGTGGATTCCGGGATGAAATCCGGTCTGAAATGAATGACAAACGCAGGAATGAAATATAGCAAATAAATGTATTGACGTAATAATACAATTGGTAATACGGTTAGTAGATCCAGAAATGCGGTTAGTAGCAATAATAATATATTTACAGTCTGGGAAATTCAGTATCGAAGTAGGACTTCCTTCTGTGTCAACTGTGACTCATACAAAGCGGTTACCGCATACTCTCATACTCCCTCTGTATCACTGTCGCTCTATCACTGTATCTTTCTCTCTCACTCCCGGGTATTCACCGGCAGCAGTATCAGTACACACTAGGCGAGTCCACTTGTATGAAAAAGGGGTGGACCCCTTAACACCCACTTCCTTAGATCCCTTTTCGTGGGAGTTAGTATTTTTTTCTCTTATGGTCGATAACCAGAGGTTCGGTAAATTTTCTCTTCCTGTTTTAAATGAACTCTTGAGTACAATAGGTATATACTGGTTTTTGTTCTTGTTTGGTAATAATTTGTCAAACACAGACTGTATTTTTACCTTCGGCCTCTGCATAAATTCATCCTCTTCCGCTTCTCTTCTTATATCTCGCAAAGTCACAGGTAGTTCCTTTACTGCATTTTATAACTCTTTACTGTTTTCATCTGTTGTAGTAAATGGCACGTTTCGCTATTTTTTACATACTGGTTGGACGTTTTCTTTTAATTCAATTCTGGCCTTAAGTTGGTTGCATCGTCCCAACCCGCTCGAAAATACTCCAGGAAATTGGTTATATAATTTTTCCTTTAACTTTATAGCATCTGATTGTTCAACATCTAACGTTTTGCAAAAAGAGCTGATAGCTAGATCCCAAACGTTGAACTTTTGCATCCAGCCGATACCTACTAGATTTTCAGTATCTTTCATGACGTATATTTTAATTTTTTTGTTCTCCCGTGAAATTTAACGTTCACGATTATTTCTCCCTCGAATTTTATTCGCGTGCCTGTAACCGACTTCGCAAATTTGTGTGTGTGTAACATGGTTGGTCTGTTAAGTTTTCTCCATGTCTGTAGATTGATTATTGTGAGGTCGGAACCCGAATCCAGTTGCAATTTTATCTATCTATTTAATATTTCAAGCTCCACATATTTTCTTATGTTGATGTTGTCTTCGTTATGCATCCTAGTGTCTTTTATTCTACTAGTATCTTTTCTGTTCCTACATTGGGGGGCCTTGTGGTCCATTTTTCCACACTCAAGACAGTTTTTATATCTAAAACGGCAATCCTTGTTCCAATGTAGTCCTCCATATAGATAACATGCTTATGGGGGGTATATTTGCTTCGATTTTCGTCATAATTTGCCCTGTATGTTGTACTTTTTGTCTTATTATAGAATTTTTGTTTTCTTTCCGGGGAGGGTGAAAATCTTTTTTCATTATTATAGAATTTTTGTTTTCTTTCCAGGGAGGGTGAAAGATGTATACTTTTGTTTAACTTACGTATATGAGATACAGCTGACTCCTCAATGTTATTCCCGTATTTATTCATACTGGCAATCTTCCTATAATTGTTGTAGTGTTAGTCCAGGTTCATTTTGTAATTCTGAAAGCATTCTTTTGCGTATTTCGCTATCTTTTGTTGAAACTAATCCTTGAATAAAGATGAGATATTTGAAATTATCCGGGGTTAATTCTGTTAATTCGTCACAATGTTTATTTACGATAGCGGCAAACGTAGAATAATCCTCATTGTCGCCCTTTTACCAGGTTAAGGCATTTCCACCTCTTATGGAAGAGTGATGTTTTAGGACTGAAGAGTTCTTTAAAACATGTCACTGCTTCGTCAAATGTTAATTCGTTCGTCTTTTTGGCAAAATATAATCCACGAACTTTGTATATTCTTCAGTTCCTAATTTTCTAAGCAATAGACGTAGCATTTTTGCTTCTGTCCAGCCTTGACAATCGATGTTAAAGATGTCTTCATGTCTTCTGAAGTAATCTCTGAAATTCTTATCCTCATCTCGAGAATATTTGAAAATCTCTATGGTATTCCACACTGCGTCTTGCAAAAAAGTTGCCTCTTTTTCAATATCTAATTGCTTGTTACCCGCTACTTTCAATATTAGTTCCTGGAGCTCTATTTGTCGTTCTTGATTATCCTTCTGCGTTTGTAGTAATTGCTTTTGCCATTTTTTCCATTCTTTCTTGTAGTTGTAATTGTTGATCATTCTGGTATTTTACCAGTTCTACCAAAATATTTTTAAAATCTTCCATGGTAACTCAATTTTGCGTATTTCTTTGTCGTCAATTTGTTGTGGACGAGGGGAGGATTTTTCTATTTCTTCTTCTTGTGTGAGTTCGAATCGCTCGTCGCCCATTTGGTGTGTACGACAAGGGAAAATTTTTTGTTGCTTGTTTTTCCAGTGTGAGTTCGAAGCGCTCGTCGCCAATTTGTTTGTGTTCGACAAGGAAAAGTTTCCGTTGATTTTTCTTCCCGTGTGAGTTCGAATCGCTTTGGTAATACTTATTGTTGTGGATTCCGGGATGAAATCTGGTCTCAAATGAATGACAAACGCAAGAATGAAATATAGCAAATAAATGTACTGACGTAATAGTACAACTGGTAATACGGTGAGTAGATCCAGAAATGCGGTTAGTAGCAATAATATATATATATATATATATATATATATATATATATATATATATATACAGTCTGGGAAATTCAGTATCGAAGTATGACTTCCTTCTGCGTCTACGTGCTCGCAACTGTGACTCCTACAAAGCGGTTACCTCAAACCCTCACTGTATCAATGTCACTCTATCATTGTATCTTTCTCTCTCAATCCCGGGCATTCACCGGCAGCAGTACAAGTACACACTAGGCGAGTCCACTTGTATGAAAAAGGGGTTGTCCCTTTAACACTTATTGAAGTATATTGCTCAATATTGACTGTTATCGGGAATGTGGATGCGTGCATAGCAGCTCGGGTACCTTTCGGGTCATTGATATAATCCCCTCTTTTTTCCATTTGTGTTAATAGTAGACATTTAGACGTGAGTTAAAGGAGGAAAACAACCTTTCAAATTACTAATTTTCGAAAAAAAAAACCATTTGTACTTCGGAGAGATCAGTTACAGATACTCATAACTAGAGCCTGACCCTTATTACCTTGAATCATTTATTAAATCGGCAACGTCTATATAATCACTTATTTTGACAAGAAAAAATCCAAAACCGAGCTATAGGAAGTGTTGTTTACATTAACAATTTTTTTAGTCTTTCAGATACAATAATTTTGTCTAAGGATATTGTGTCATATAAAAATAGCATCTTCTACGTGCTGTCTCCATTCAAGTTGTGGACGATCATACCTCTCCACAAGTTCTTGCCTCTTGTTGCTCTAAGTTAAATTTGCTTTGAGATATCTCTCCTAATACATGCACTGCTAACCATTGACACAAATTCATTATGTAGGTTATGCGTTTTTTGCCTCTGACCCGCTGACCTTCAGTATATCTTGTGGGTGGCAACGTTTTTATGCCGACTGTTCTACGTATGTACCCTAGACATTTCAAAGGCGTTTTTTGTTTTTAATTTCATAGTATGAGTGGACTATTTCTTTCCATTTTCCCTAAATATTTCGTCGTTTATGTCGATAGTTACGACTTAATGCATTTAACTCTAATCCCCAGTAAATATATGCAAATTTGGCCCACTTTTACTGAAGTCATCAAAATCTCTCCTTTGGGAAATCTGACTCCGAAATTCCCAATGAAATATTAATCATATTTTCGCTGCATATTGGAAAATCGTTTCTTATCTTGAATTCTCTCTTTCTTTTTTTAATTCCTAAGACTAAAACGAGGCAGTGAAATTGTCTGTATAGAAATAAATGTTCTGAAAATTTTCAAAATGAAACATTTTTTTTATCCTCAAATGATTTTTTACAGTAATTCTCACTTGTACAAGCCACTAGTGATACAGGTTTACGATAATGAGTAGTTTACACGGATAGGAGTGGAAAATAACGGATAACTCTCGACTTTAAGATTGCAGTGATCGGAGAAACACCTTCTTGGGGTCGGTTCCACAGAAAAAGTGGTTTGCGGGAAGACGTTTTTCGAGTGGAACTTCTCATCGATTCAATACGTAGAGAATGAGGGTGTTTTGCTCCAAAGTAAGTGGCATAGCAGGTCGTATCCATGAAGGTTAGACCTTACGGAAGCAAGGAATGTAGTTTGTCTGAAAACATTCCTTGGAAGGAGCGATAGAGCAGTGAGTGATTTGCCACATTCCGCCTGTGAGATGAAGGTTAGAGGGTGGAAAATAATTTGTTACCCACAAGGAATCGTAGACGCTTCTGAATACTATAAAGCCTGGAAAGTAAGGATTGTGCAGCTGCTGCCGAAATGAGACAACACAACACCATTTCCGGCCTGACCTGGCTGTTGTAAGGGTAGAGGATGGTATGAGGATTTAGGTACTAACTGGAATGGCACAGGGAGCCGTCCATTTTACCTGTATCTTTATCGAGATCAGGTGTGTTTTCGAAGCGAAAAAACTCTCTCAAAGCACGGTGCCTCCTCGAAGTGATATCCGTTCAACGTGAATGGCAGTAGTTCGGGCTCCAAACGGCGGTGACAGAATCTAACACGTTCAGAGATAATTTCCTAAATGTAGGCATGAGAATAAATACCTATTATTAGGATTTATACCAAAAATAAAAATAAAATAAAATAAAATAAAAATAAAACAACAACATTCACTTTTTAGTTCATGTTACCACTACAATAATTTGATTCATTGTTTTTATCATTCTTCCACCACCATTACTAATCACTTCTACCAATTTAGAATAACTATTAGCTACTCATATTATTATTACCACCAACCCCCCTACATTACTATCACATCACATCTACTATTATCATATAAACCCGCTATAATTATTAACGTAAACTACTCCCCCAGCATATTTAATACCACCATAAAAAAAAAACCAATAAGGATTGCAAACTGCAATTTCTACCAGTTACATATACGCAGTCATCAAAAACAAGTAAATAACCAGCTTTAAAGTAATAACAAATCAACCTTAAAAAATAAACTTATTTACTTATCTTTAGTGGATAAAGTTTTTTTTTTTTTTTTACTAATCCTTTACTTCTATCTGCCTTCTATCGACCGCAGAAAACGTCTCATGCAAGCAAATTACTATTTAACCTTTTAATATATCGGTACGCTGTACAGAATTTCTTGAAAAAAACATATCTGCTTTAATTCGCTTCAGAAACAAAAAAACAGTAATGGTATTTTAATACAGATGCCCATTAATCATTTACAAGATTTTAGTAAGTAATGTGCAATGACCAAATTCTCTGATTTTATTATCTAACAGAAATATGTTAATTATGCATCAAAATGAGTCAATCTTCTTGATATCAACCCATTTTCTATAATTATAAAATATGTTGCAATGTTTTCTTGGAAAACCTCTGGAAGTTTTACAGTACCTGAATCAAATTTAATAGGAACACTCTTGAAATGCCTCAGGTTTTCATAGAATCCTATTTAACTCAAATAATGTTCTTTGTATTGCAGGCATGTTTCAATTAGGCAGGTTGATTTTTCCAGTTTTTTAGAATAAAAAAAAATAGTGCATTCGTTATGCATGCTGGGTTAAATGTGATGAGTACTGACATCAAAAATTAGTGCCACTCTATTTTTACTGGTGCAAGAATATTTATTTCTAAATAATGTCGTAGGATTAGCAATATAAAAGAAATGATTTACAATCAGACGGGGACATCAGTTGATAGAAATCAGAATGTCGTTCAATGACTTTCTGTTTCATGATCTTGAGTCTTCCACACGTTCATCTTAATCCGGCTACCACGTCATAATCAATAATAATGTCGTTTCTATATGAACGCTCCAGAGAATCCTCACACTATCCATGAAACGGAACTCACACTCTAATTCACATGTTTTCAGCTGCGGAGTAAAACTTGTTAAATCATAAGGAAATGTCGAAATTCTGACTGCGAATATAAACCAGTTCAACTGACTTTTGAGGATATTATCCAGAAATAGGTGTTTCGAAATAACCGCAAAGATTATAAGATTAGTTGACTTTCTTATATGTTTGAGTGATTCTGCAACAAATTGTATTTCTGTGCCATATAATTTTCGTTCTGACATGAAGTACATTTGCATTAGTTTCAAAGCGAATGTCAATGCAAAACAGATATACGATTTCCGAAAGTACTGAACTAATTTCTACCCTCAACCCATCCCAAAAAATAAACGTCTACTGTTTCTTTTGTATAAACATATTTTTATAACATAAATTATTTTTAGTGTGAAGAAAATCTCTCGGGAAGGTACGAGTTTTTTCGTGCGGCTAATACAACTTACTTTAAATAGAATGTGTTGAAACACAAAAAAGATCTACAGCAGCAACATTTTAGCTTGTCTTCTCAAGCCTGTTCAGATATCTACAAACGATGGTTTCTCTAATATTAAACTCACCCTGGTAACTGGGATAGATTAAATGCAACAAACGTAACGTCCCTCGGTAACATTTAATAACATAGCCAATGACAGAAATAGTATTTAGCTATTATGTAATACTGGTCCTCCTATATTGGAGTGAGCGCTACGCAATGTCCGCACAGATAAAAAGGTAATTTGAGGCAAAAGTAATGTAGTTCTACCGAAGGATGATGAGAAAACCATGAACTGAATATGTAAGGAAAGTTTTAAATTGAATTGAAACAAAAGGCACATTAATAGTTAACATAAAGATAGATGAAATTCAAAGGCCGCATAACGAAGAAAAGGTGTTTAGAGAAGTTAACACTCACATGATATAGTGATCAGCGCCTAACCTACCTACCGAGATTTTATAAATTGTTGGTAAAACAGGCATTAGGAAAGGTATCGAAAGGGAGAAATTTATTACATGCTACGACGCTTAGAAAATTGTGTACAGGCATGAACGCCCACGTCTTGAAGGAAAACAGTAAACAGAAGAATAATCACAGGAATTTAAGTTATGACCGGAACAGCCAAGCGACAATTACACACTCAGACTCTTGTAACTGCTGGACATTAATTGAAGGCTTTTGTTATAAATGCATATTCCAGTAACAGCCAAATAATAAATATGACTAAATGTATAAATATGAAAGATAGACGTATACAAATTATACAAAAGAAATCAAACATTTTAGACTCAATACATTCATATGAAAATACTTCTGAGAATTTGAATATTGTCAAGTTGATAATGTGTTTTCTCATTCTCTAGTTAACGTTTCTTACACAGAGTTTAAATAAGAATATTGTCAAGTTAATAATGGGTTTTCTCAATCTCTGGTTAAATTTTCTTACACTGAGTTGAAATAAGATGCAAAAATGCATAATTCGTACAAAACATGAAGTGAACATTTGGTAATTCGTTAACTATATAGAAAAATATAAATAAATACCTACATAAAATAATGTTCCCTTCCGTTCTGTCACTGGACTCCAACCCTATTTTTTTATGTACCCGTAACCTTTCAGGACGTAGGCGATCATAGCTCTCAACTTCCCCTTAACAGTTGTAGCTCTCAATAAGTTTCGTTCGTCTGTCAGCTCCCCCAGACTATGTTCTGTCATCCACTTGGTTACGCTTACTATGACATACATGGCTTTTTTTCTCTCTTTCCTTCTATTTGACTTGTGAGTATCAGATTCTTTAGGTCTTCCTTTCTCATTACGTGTTCCAGTAATTTCATCTACCTCTTCCTGATGTTAAGCATAAGCTTCCTCCTTGATTTCATCCTCTCCAAACCCTCAGCGTTCCTCAGACGCTCTATCCATTATATACTTTGCATCTTTCTGTAAAACCATATCTCCGTTGCCTCGAGTCTCTTCTGTCCAACATTCGTTGCTGTAAAGGATATCACATAGCAGACTAGTACTTCTTTCTTTGTTGCTAACGAAATCCTCGTGTCTTACAATTCTCTGCCTAGCTTTTGGAATGCGTCTATGGCCATCCCAATACCTCATCGGATCTCAGCATCGCATTTACCGCCCTCCGTGAAAACATTTCCCAGATATTTAAAATTCCGCGCTTGCAAATGGCAATTCGAGCTCATCCTTTTATTGATCACCATGCATTCTGTTTTCTTGTAGTTTATGCTTACTCCCTTCTTCTCGCTCTCCTTCGCTGCCTTCTGTAGGAGATTTTTTAATTTTTTTCCGCGTCTGCTATTAGTACTGTGTCATTTGTGTATCTTATGTTGTTAAGATTGTAGGATTCAACATTGGCGGCCATAATCTTACCAACATGAGATACGCAGATGACACTACCGATAGCAGACTCGGAAAAGAAATTACAAAACCAACCCTACTGCATAGATGATATCAGTTTTTTTTTTCTTATTCATTTTGTTAGAGGAGAGGGACAGACGTGGAAGCTTGGATTCTAGAAGGCAGAGCGACGAAGAACTTAAATGAAACGTGTGACACTCGTTGGTTTAACGTTCTTCTGTGTGTGGTTTTAGCCTGTATTTCGGACATGGGTCTGGGGAACGTATGTGACGGGGACACCTGGTCCAGGGTCGAAACCTTTGGTTACGGCGCCAACTGTGACGTCGCTCCTCCTGGTCGCTCTTCGCTGTTCCAAGCGTGCCGTTCCAACCCCTTGGTTACATGATTACCAGCCTCGCCTTTCTCAACCCGCTTCCAACACCTGGTTACTAGGGTAACTGTACTGATCTCCGGTCTGTCTACCCACGTTGTGATTAGATCTTAGACAGACGGGATCAAACAGGGATTGGGGCCGTATGCAAGTTGAGTCCGACGGGGTGGCAAAACACAAGTAAAAGAAAAACTCACGAGACAAAAAATTACTGATAAAAAGGGTAACAACCTTTTATATCTAATGTTCGTTACATAAAAATTGTTCTTACTTCCCGACCCGCTTTGTGGATCTGGGCACCAAGCTCCGATCATACACCTTAAAGACTTCGAATTGTCTACTCTTCAGAATTGTGTATGTCGGAGTGTGGTCTAGTTCGACACTGGGGCTAATCTTTACCAGTCGTTCACAACTGATTCTTCTCTTCGGCTTGAGTTGGACGTATTTCTTCACTTCGATTTGGTTTGGTCGAATTTCTGTTCTTGGGCTTGGTTTGATTTCAACTTCTTCTTCTTCCGTCCTGCAACACTTTTCTGTCGACTGAGGTTGAACTGATTTGCTTGTTTGACCTGCAACTTTACTGCCTGTCTAAGGTGGACCCTTCTCGCTGCCGTCCGGGGCTGAACTGATTTCTGTCGATTGGGTTCCTGCTTTTATTGACGCCGCAACAAACTGGGGTGGGTCTGTCGGCGTCAGGGTTTTCTCGATAATTCCAAAAGTCGCACTACTTCTGATTTCCCATTATCGCTCTTATTTTCACCCCTACTTTCTCACAGTGCCTCTGGTGGGGAGGCGCATACCCATCTCTCCCGGTCTCTCGTATGTCAGGTGACCGTTTTCGACCAATGGGTCTGGATCGAGCGTCCTTTCTCCTCTTCTCGCATATCACGTGACCGCTTTCAGCTAATGAGATTCTGGTTGGGCGTCTCCCGTACTACGTCTCCAATCGGGCGTGGCTTATCCCGTCCTTGTTCTGGGAAGGAACACCTTGCTAAAAAAACAAAATCCAATTTGGTCTTTTTCGCACGCACGAAAAATGACAATCTTGGCCTTTCTCACCTTCCTGGTTCTTGTCAAAACAGTCCGCCGCTAATTAGATGTGACTTCAGGAAGAATTTTTTTTCGTCTTGCTGACGCTTTCTGTGAGCCAAGAACAATTGTTTTTTTTACCTCTTTGTTTTTGTTCAGACCTGATAGTCACAAATCTTAATTATCTGAATTGAAAATGTCTTCACTTCATCATCGTGGGAGTTTTGATCTTTAACAGGTCAGAATCTGTATACAATTCCAGCGGTCACCTTCTCATCCCAAAAGACACTTTTCCCCGATTAATATTTCGTTTCCATTGTTCTAAAAAAATCCCATTTCTCCAAATTGATAATGAGTCTTCTACACAAAAGTAGGCCAGATGCTCCGATCGACATTTTTATCAATCGCACATATGTTCATACACTTTTACCAAGCCTGTTTTCTTTCTTTCTTTTAATGACTTTTCATTCTAAATAACAATTCCCATTGTCTTTCGAAATTCGGTCAGGCACGCTGGCCTAGATACCTTTTTGACACCTGTTTTCGCTAATGACCGGCCTTTTGCATTACTCATCCTCTTTCTTTCTTTTCCTCCCTCTCTCTCTTTTTCCCTTCCTTTTTTTTTTTTTTCTTTTCCTTTAGGATCGCCTAAGTACAATTAGAGAATTATTCTCGAAACTCAATTATTCTTCGTCTAAAAAACTAACAACTGGTTAATAATAATTAAAAAAAAATTAAATCATATTTCTATGAAGATTTCTTTTTTCTAATAATGCAGGGTGCCACACGTATCAATGCTTCAAAATTGCTGCCGCCTTCTCTGGACGTTTGCGCTCTAAGACAAAAGCAATCTATTGCTGACAGAATACTATATCCACGAGGTATTCTGACCAACTGATCATCCTGGCCGAAGCCTCCGCATGTCGTCACATGACAGAAACATGGGTTAACGCATTAACTGATCTTACTGTGCTGTTGATATTATCCCAGTAATATCCTTGAACGCTTACTTCCACCTTGCTTGTTCGTAGCCACCCGAAGATGTTGCATTCTAACTTGAGAGAAACTGCCTAAGGTTGTTACAAGTCATTATAAATATTATTTTATACAACCGAATATTTGTTTCAAAAATTTCTGCAACTGAAAAGACAATCATAGACATAACTTAGTCATCTGCTCCATGCGTGATGTCCATTCTAGATTTAGATTAAAATGGAAGTTTAAAATTATTTTAAATGCAATAAATATCATTTGTTTTTATACATTTTCAATGGCACATGTTTTCGCTGATGCGTAAATGCCAAGTATAGAACAAGACCATTAACTAGAATATAAATTGCATAGCCATGAGACATCCATTATTTGGGGGGTGATTTATTATCAGCCATTTGCGAATGGATATACAAAGTTGTGTTGTTATCAGCTAATGTTGGTACGTTCAATGCCTGGATCAGGCAGCGAAATACTGGTTTAGCAGGAACGAGTAAAAATTTACTTTTGGTAGATGTGCAATTTGAAGTTTTAACAATAGTTAGCAGTTTCGGTGGTTTCTGTAAACATATTCAGCGTTTGATACTGAATAGTATTTTTTAAATTATTCGGAATTGCCATTAATATAAAATATAAAAATGAGATATTCGTTAAAAAATATACAGTGCGCTCTTTTATTTAAGTGACAACTAATCTAGGAAATGTCAAACCCTAAATTCAAACCAGGCTGAAAAGGGAACGGTTGAAAGTGACTCTGCTCAAGATAAACTCCTGTTTCCAGGGTTCCAATAAATGTGGTTCTCTTATGACGGTAATGTCGTCCTGGGTATGACGATAAACTACATCCACGTCCTGGGTAAGACGATAAACTACGTCCAACAGGCCACTGATCAGGAGGTACTGAGGAGCGTGGAACCACCTCTTAATTGCTCGTGTTCCCAGGTCCACTCTGACACGGGGTGGTAGCAACTGTCGGAGTCCCAGATATGGGCAAATAGTTAGCACCTAAACTTGTGTAAAAATAGCTTTTAATACCAGAAATACTTTGTAATAAAAAAAATTATTAACAGCAAATAATTTTTGAATGAAATTTTTTTATCAGCAATACTTAAAAAAAATACCATCAATAAAAACAGGTAAACATTGTTCGAAAAAAATATTACAAGCTATAGTTTTCTTCAAGGAAAAATTTTCTTAGAAAGAGATTTTTGAAGAAAAAACATATTACCAGCGATAAAAATTTTGTCGGCATTAAATAACCCATTGTGGTTGACATGCCGTAAAAGAAAGGAAACCAAACCAAACCAAACTTATGGCGGTAATGGGTTCCGGGGATTTTTCTGATAACGTGAAACTCAATGTTGCTTTATTTAATGTGGAAATTATGTCACCACTGAAAAACTCTGACTGAATTAATAGATATGTAAACTAGATCAACAGCGAAAACACTTTATATATGAATCAAATGGCTGACATAGGTCCCATTTAATCTGGAGTTTAAAAAGTAGACATATATTCGGTTTACACAGAATTCACAAACTTACAACTATGTCGGGCTTCCATTAGAGTACAAAAAATGGACAGAAGCTTAATTTATATCCAAATTCCACAACATTCACGCGAAATGCAACCTTCTGGGGATGCAGTCGGCATAGTTATAATAGTAACCGAACAAGTATAGGAGTCTTTACAAGTCAATATAAATCTACCTTCACCCTGTTTCTCTTTTAATAAGAGTAATGATGGGATCAATAATTAAAACTTAAGAGTGAACATCGTGGCGCAAATACATTGTTAATGTCTTGACTGCTGTTATTTTAGGCAATATCTTTAATCTTAGGTTTTTCGATCGGGTATTTGAGTCAAACTAAAAGAATCCTGACATTTCAAGTCAATATTTTTATACTATATTGATATGTAACGATTCCAATATGGTAATCGTTATTTCATTTAACTAATAACCAAAACTTCACATGTTACTTTGAAATATCAAAGTGTGCACGACTTTACTAAGGGAGTAAGATATACCATTAAAGTTCTAAATTAATGTAACTATATTTTAATGGCCTTGCGCCAAGCATAGTGAACGTTGAGCTAAGTAAGAATATGCCAAAGAGAAAGCAAACCTAGATTATTTGCTTCATATAATGTTTCCATCTGATGAATCCTCTAAATACGTCAAATATGCTTTAGAAAAGCAGAAATACATATACAGTGAATTAGGAGGGCAAATGCACATTTCTGGTTCCATAATTAAATTGTGGCAATTTCTGTTCGAAGGCTTAAATTCTGAGTCTAAAAACACAGATCCCATTTAGATCTCCAAAAGAGATGTGAACGAATGTCAGTTTTTATAGAAGTAATCCAACTGTTTCTTATAAAATAAAAACTAAAGAATTTCGGTTTTTCTTTTTCTTTCTTTCATAGAGTTTTCAGATTGGATTAGATTTCAGGCTTAAAATTGAAAATGGCAAAGGTGGAATTCAAGTTTCATTTGCCTGAACGAGAAATGCTTGTCGAGCAAATATTGAAAAGAAGTGAATGCGTCACGCTTATATTTCTCAATGTACAAACCTTTGCCTCCTTTGCTAAATATGTTTTTATGTAAAATGTTTTCTAATGTCATATTGAGTCTGTAAAATCTATACTACGTAGCATTCCAATATGTATTAAACACAGCTACAAATATATACGTATTTGTTCCAAAGCTATATATATATATATATGTGTGTGTCTGTATGGATGTGCGCGCGCTTGTTCAGGCAATGTCTCTGATTAATGGATTTATTTTACTTTTTCATTTTTGTGTGTATCTGAGTGTTATCTAAAATTATATATATATATATATATATATATATATATATATATATATATATATATATATATATATTTATTTATTCGAATATTATAACATAAATATGTTATAAAATCACTAGAAAAATAGTAATTTTGTTTCAACACATCTGGTGTCTTATCAAGTGATGGAGTTGAATGCACAATAAAGGGTTTTTATATGGTTCAAATCAATCAAACACCCCTCGCTAATGGAGACGTCGTTACATAAGCTGGAATGACCAATCAAAATATAAGTATACGAGAATTCAAAAAACTTGACAAATAACTAAGGTTATATTAATTATTTAATGCTTTAATGCTGGGGTTAGACTAAAGTAGAATTATATATATATATTGAACCAAAATAGCCAGGTAAACCTACCTAGTTTTCACCTATACTGATCGTCAGGGTCAACTAACGATCCGTATAGGCGAAACCTAGGTAGGCGTAACTGGCTCTTAAGGTTCATATTTAGGTTTTCTCTATTTAGTGTATTGAGCACTTTACGTAGTTACTTTTGCTTTACTCGTTTTGGACGTTTTTCTTCTTCGGACTCTGAGCTTGGATTCTGGATGATTGGTTTCACCTCAATTTCATAGTCTGAGTTCTTTCTTTTTTTATTCCTCATTTTCCCTTGGGCATTGATTTGTTCAATTACAAGCCCAAATACCTGTTTTTTTCCAAACGAGTATAACTGTTTATATATATACATTACTGTTTATATATATATATATATATATATATATATATATATATATATATATATATATATATATATATATATATATATATATATATATATAGTAGATAAATAAAGTAATGAAATGTTGATAATCCGTATGGATAATCCCAAGGAAGATGTCATTCAGAGAAATCAATAGCAAATAATCATTTAATTAGAAAACAGACAATCTTAAGTGTCTATTGATTATATGTTCTTTTCCCAGGAAGGTGTTTTTCTAGTTCCTCAGATCACATGTCAAGCATAAAAAAGGTTTTAAATTCACGTATTATATTTAGACACTTTTGAGGGGAAGCTTTAAGTTGATATAAAGTGATAGAGCGAGGCCTAGGCGGAGCACGACAGATATGGTCGAAATTAAAGAGGGAAAGGAGAGATAGGAATCATTTTAAATATATTTTATTAAAATGCTTAAGAGTAAGGCAAGGAGGTAACATTAAACTATTTAATAAGTCATCTGAGAGGAAATGAGACAAAAAGAAAAAAAGAGAAGAAAGATATAAAGAAGCAAATGTGGAAGTAGGGATGTGAGGAAAAAAATGAGGAAAGAAGAAAAGTAAGAATAAATTAACTTACATGGGAATATTGCGGTTTATTTCAAAAGTTACAGATTGATATATTTTGCAGTTAATGTTTGACATTCTGTATATGGTGAACACTCCCGTCGTATTCGACGTATCAGGGACAAGCAGCTCAGATCCTGAGAACCGAAAACCAGACACCAGCACATATGATTTGATTATATTGGTTAAGGCTTTGTGCAGAACTAACACCATTTTTTGAGAGGTCCAATACAGATACCTGATGCACTACCATTAAGAGTTTTCCTTCTCCTAAACCAGATGCCATCCAAGGCTATAATACCCAGTATGTTCTGCAATTTACCCATAGCTGGAGGGGAGAAGTAGATGATAAGTACTTCGTATGGGTATTAGCACATAAGTCTTATATATATATATATATATATATATATATATATATATATATATATATAGATATAGAGAGAGAGAGAGAGAGAGAATACTTAGGTGGATTTGAAATAATCATAATTAAGTAATTCATCGAGTCTAGAAGAACCCTCAACAGAATGCAGAAAGCACTGGCCGGCCGTTTCGTCCTATATTTGGGACTCATCAGCAGTGTGCATCCACTACCGAGAACTGAAACGTGAATAGTTACGATAGGAGGCAAACGCCATACCAACGGTTCTCGTTGACGGTGAGGCAACGAATTAGACTCGATATAGCACCGATCGATCACAAATTCTGTGGTGGAACTTCTCCGAGTTTCTCTTTTACTCATAAGACTGTGCCTCCCGAAGCTGCGACTATTATCTCCAAGCCGCTCTCTCCAGAGCATTAGAAGCCGGTTCAAGCAAGGATATACAGAGAGAAAACATATATATATATATATATATATATATATATATATATATATCCTGGTCTCCTCCTGGGTAAAAAAACAAAAAAAAACAGCATCAAGACTTTCATCCCAGCAAATTAAATTGGGCTCATCTCCGTGGTTCTCACCTACTTGCTCTTCTGGTATAACCCATAGGAATCACTTCTTCCGCCTGTAACGGATCGAAATATTCTAATTGTACCAGACGACTCTTTGTCTCTGTTCATAATGAGTGCAAGTGTGTCTTCAATGAAGAAAAGTCACTGTTTACTGATGGAATGAAACAACGTATTGCATCATTCAAGTTTGTTTCTAAGTATTATTGCCAGCTCTGCAAGAGTGTGCTGAACTACAACAAATTCTCAATCTCTCATCTATTCAATCAATACGAAGTTTTAAATTCCTCAGTTTATAAGTTTGAATGCTTAGTACTGTTCGTGATCGGAGCATAAAAACTGACCAACAAGGCCATAGTTTTGCGATCAAGATCGATTTTGAGAATCATTATACTATCAGGAACAGCCTTAGGAAGAGAAGGTGATGATCCCGCAATCTTTGATTTGATAGCAAAACCTACACCCGATTGTCGCGACTTGTTTTCATCACTCCCAGACCAGAAAAAGGTGTACACTCCTTTTATCCCTACCAGTTGTGATGCACCAGAAAGATGAGTTTTATTGCAACCTGAACTCTCTTTCTTTCCGGTTCGTACATTCCAAGAGCCACGATTAAGTTGATGTTGTCTCGTACGGTTTTTCGTAGTAGCCGGATGACGACCGGGCCAACGCTGCGGTGCCGTGGGAAACCTGCCGGGTCAGGCCTCTTCACTTAATGTCCCAGAGCCGTTATTGCTATTAGTCTGTGCTATATTAGTTATTTTCTTTGACTTTTTTTGCCTTTTAGGGCTTCGAGCAGTCATACATATTGTTGAATTGTGTTAAAATAATTATATATAGTTGTCAGAAAACCAACACAATGATTTAATTAAAGTGATGAAGGCTTGTGTAGGACCATTAACACTGTGTGGACAAATGCGTAATGGTGCAAAAGACTTGCCACGGAAACTCCAAACGACAGTCCTCATGCATTATTATTACGAAGTTAATCTCTCCAGATCACAGTCAATACCAGCTAGTACACGCCTCTCGGCAGCCACATGCAATATATTGGCCGGGATAGGCTTTCATGTGTTTTCCTTCCCATCTGAAGTCTTTTTTTATCGTGAAACCAACGCTAAAAGGTTTCCTAAACAAAACTGAGATAGACTCCTTTCAGCCTCATCAAAGGCAGCTAGCCCGCGCCATTTCTCAAACTAGTACTTTACATATCACCGCGGGATATATATATATATATATATATATATATATATATATAGGTAACTATACTTGTTTCGAGAAACCTTCGAATTTTTGATTTGCCAATAATCAAATCAATCTCGAGGGAAAAAAGGTTTTAAAAAAAGAAAGACCTAGAAACATGAAATTCTGTCGAAAAAATCGCACAGATACAGGTTTGAAGCCCAAAGAAAAAACCCCGACACGAGTAAACAACTAACAAAAGAGCACAATACAACCGTAGAGCAGACCTAGATAAAGCTAGTGAGCCAGACAAACCTACCCAGGTTTAAACTAAACGGATCGTCAGGGAGAGCCAGATTTCCCTGACGATCCGCTTAGGTTAAACCTGGGTAGGTTTGTCTGATTTATATATATATATATATATATATATATATATATATATATTACACTGGATGTCGGAATAAACCGATCATCATCAATGTGCCAAAATATTGCTATATTCTTAAAATAATAATAACAATAATTTATTACAATTAATATTACAATAATAATAATAATAATAATATATTCTCATATAATTGATAATATATATATATATATATATATATATATATATATATATATATATATATATATATATATATATGAAGAAAATATACTGAGAAAACAAACAAAAACCCTAATATGCGATTATGCTGTTTTAATGTTTAATGTCAACGTCGGACGTTTCGGTCAAATAGACCATCTTCAGGACATATTCATAAAACATAATTAACATAGACCATATATATATATATATATATATATATATATATATATATATATATATATATATAATCTATATATATATATATATATATATATATATATATATATATATATATAATCCATTTATATTTCTCAGATGAGGTATTATGTACACTATTTACATTATTCCGACTATTGTCCTCACCTTTGCCATATTTATTACAACGCTCCGGCCTTCTTCAGGTGTTTGGAATGTCGACTTGATCCCTTTATTTCGTTCTCTGGGGTAGACTGTTCTAGTTCCTCGTGCCATGTTTTAATGGATGACATCAAGGACACATGGCACAGTGGATAAGGGCGGTGGTTAGATCCAGTGACAGGAATGCGACATCACTACCCAGTTAATGCAGTGGAGATCTTGGAGAGTGGAATTAACAGGAGGTAACTGATATCTGACATCCTGTGTGTGTCTGTGTAAAATATCCAAAATCCCTTCATGACCTTTAATAATTTGTCTCTCGTTTAGGTAAAAATTTATGTTCCTCAATGTTAGAGTGAAATCTCTCTTTCACTTTTCCTACAAACATTATGTCTGTCTCTTTCTTCCTCCTTCTCAGTGTGATATTTAGGTTTCCCATGATCAACCTTTAGATATGATTCGCTTTCTGTAACTCATTTTTGGAAATCGTACCGGAACTTCGACAAGAAGATTCGGGTTTAACTTTGGTATTTCTTTAATGCGAATGGCATCTGTTTGAGGTCACGCTCTCTCTCTCTCTCTCTCTCTCCCTCTCTCTCTCTCTCTCTCTCTTTCAGACCAATAATCGAATTGCTAGGATAAAGATGGTCACCGTGTAATCTGCAGCTGTAGTCGATATCTGGAATTGGTATTTGTACTTCGAAAATTCGTCGAAGATGTTAATGTTACACGTACACATTTCGCACTTTTTTTTTATTTCTTCTCGTAAACAGCATTTGTCACACCTAGCAATTTACACTGTTGCAGAAAATAATATAACACTTCAACTACGTCTTAGAATTTTCTTCTTATTATTATTCCTCTTTTAGCATTTAATCCAGCACTTTTTGTTTTTCTTCCTCTCTCTATTACGAGTCAGGTATTGATAGATTGAAAGATTATTTTACACCCAAAACAAAGCAATAATGCCACTGACGCATACACCCTTGTGCAAATTCATTGAAAATACCGCTTTAGTTTATTTCTTTCACCATACGGTCACTTTTAGACCCAATGACAGGGCGTAATCGATTTCTATTTCTTCCACAGATTAGGCCATTTGCAGTGGTGTGCACTATTATGAATCTATTTTCGCGGTGTATGATGAAATTTGTTTGGCTTTGAAAAATATTGCGTCATCCGTGACTGCATCAGAATTTTATCTTGCCCAGACACTATTGTCTCGACTGTCGATTAGTTTTCCTACATTGGCTGCGATATATGTTACTCCAAAGAAGCGTACTAAAATTGTAAGCCAATACGAACACAATGGAATGTCTTACCAATGAGGAAATCAAAGTACTATCGACGGCCCGGAAACTCTCTTGATTTAAATCCAATCGAGAATTTGTAGTCAGCCTGCAGGAAACAGCCTTATTGAATGGTCATACGAAGTACTAACATGTGCAGTGGGTCATGTTTCATTGTAAAAATACGAAAAAAAAGTAAATAATAACGGATTTATTATTTTTGTTTCAATTAATTTGCACACGTGTTTAGTGTGTTATCGAGAATAAGAAAATGAGAAAATCTATGTAAGGAGAAAAGACAATGAAAGAAAAAAAAATCTTGAAAGTCAGGGGATATCGATTGATTTTGCATTTAAATGCCGTATTCGACAAGAAGCCGGGGATGAATGTCTGAATTATTTGATTAGTAAAATCATGAGACCTTCTTGCTAATATAGTACTACAGTTAATTTCAAAAGTATCAAGATGAAACTGTGGAGAAGATTTACCATAGAATATTCATAGACAAAAGCACAGCTGTGTTACGGAAACTCTTCTTTGGATTCTATAAAGAATTTTGAGATATATATCAAAATTGCCCGGATAATTGTGGAAGCAATATTCAATAGACGCACGAATGTTAGATTTATAAACTTACAAAATGGAGAAACGTTGCCTGACCCGGCACAGTGAACCAACTCTCCTAGCAATTGATTCATATTTACTTAATTGATACGATTTTATGAATACTTTTGAAGCGAGAAATGTTCAATCTTTCTTATGTCTGCTAAGGATAATGGCGAATTTTCTATATAATTATTTAAACAATTTATTTTTATGTCTCCTTTTTTTACTTTTTATTTTTCACTTTTTCATTCATCATCTCCGCGCTTGCAATTATCGTCATAAATTTTTCTCTTTATTTTTATTATTCTTTCCCACTTTATCATTTTCCTGGTGTTCTTGTTTTTTTTTTTTTTTTTTTTCAATTCGTTCTTTTTTATCTCCAGTTCTTCATTGTTTTCTTCTAGATTTTTTCCTTGTCGCCTTCTTTTACTTTTTCCGTTTTTCTTTTCTCATATTTCTCATATCTTTCTCGTTCATATCTTCCCATAGCCAATTCGTTTTACTTTCTGATAATAAGCTGTGTTTGCTTAATATTAATCATACGAAAATAGTTGTAGCTCCAGTGCTTATTCCTAAAATGACTTAAAATGTTGAAAAAATTCACACGCAAACACACACAGAGATACACACAGATACACACACACACACACACACACACACACACACACACACACACATATATATATATATATATATATATATATAAAGTGGACATTGTAGTCAATACCCAGAGGCGACAGTCTCCACTTTCATGCTTAAATGCAATCCTGAGATGGCCTGACGACAGTGTATCTCATGAAACAGACTCTGCCTAGTGGCTGTTCACTAATATTTACATATCCCTGGTATTGAGTTCAATGTCCATAGATATGGCACAGCTTACAACGTTTAAATGCAACGGCTGACAGTTTTGCTGAAGCGTTCATTAGAAAGTGAAAAAATTATCCACTCTGGAATTTTTTTGTTTCGTGGTCAAGCGCTCATTAAGGTGTGAAAACTGATCATTTTATAGGCATTTTAGAATATTATAACACTATTTAAACGCAAAAAGAAAAGAAAACCAAGTAATGGATAGCTACACATAGTTTTTGACTTACTAGTTGCACCCTTGATGATGATCTCAGAAATACATGTAAATTACTTCGGAAATAGAAGTGATTTTTACTGTTATTTCTTGTATCATTTCATTGTAATACGCTGGAAAATATCCGTGAATGTGAATGGATTATGCTAAAAAATAAGCAGACATAATATATGTAATTTATTTAATCAGACATGACTAAAAGAGGAATTGTTGCTTAAATGCACACATACACGAACATATATATATATATTGAAGTGGACAAAATCCGACAATCATTTTTAAGACACTTTTTTTATGCTTACACGTTCTTATTATAGATACAAATATTTAAGTAAATGCTCCGTTTATAATAAACAATGTTAATAATATTTACCGGCCTGAATGTCCGAGAAATTTTTATAGAAATCGTGCATCCTCCGGCAGGAATCGAACCTGTATCCTATACGGAACCGTCATAGAGCGTGAAGTGCCTTAACCGATTGGGCCACAGCGGAGCGTTCGGTTAGCAAGGTCGATTTTACTGTTTTTAAACACAATCCTCTATGATTTTCTCTCATTCATTCATATCTGCTCAATGCGTATCCAAATGTTGACAAATTACGTCACACATTATGAAATGGACAAAGTCCGACAAAAATGTTGAAGACATTTTTTCTCGGACATTCAGAACGGTAAATGTTGTTAATCCTGTTATATATATATATATATATTCATCCACAGACAGACTGTTTCGTTATATCACAGCTCCTCAGTGTGACTAGACAACCGATTGCTTGAAAGTGCTTAAAACTTGTACACTATTTACATTATTCGGACTATTGTCCTCATCTTTGTCACCATATTTATTACAACGTTTTGGCCGTTGTACGCTCCCGCCTTCTTCAATTGGTTGGAATTTTCGAACTGAACCCATTATTTCGTTCACTGGGGTAGACTGTTCTCGTTACACGTGCTATGTCTAATGGGTGTCATTTATCACTTATCTCCTGTTAATTTCTCTCTCCAAGTCCTCCACCGCCTTAACCGGGTATTGAACTCACACTCTTTGGGTCCTGTCACTGGATCTAACCAACGCCTTTATCCACTGAACCATGTGTCCTCAATGACCTTTATAATGATGAGAATGTCTGTCAATATTCGTTCCATGACGACCGTGACTTTGGACTGACCTTTTTTTTCTTCTACCTAGTTTACGCTTGATATCCAATGGAGAAATTAAATTCAATCAGTAGGATCTTGTCTGTTTGAATTTATACTGTAGTTTTCTAACGTAAGAATAAGATTTTGTACAAGGTGCTCTAAAAGTCGCATTAACATTGATAACATTTTAAATTATATTTTTTTTTACCAAATGGAATCATGTTTTTGTATGTGAGTAGATAATATTAGGAAATTTTATTAGTCGATTTAATGAAGATGACATAATGGAAATTATCAATGGTTATATTTCACAAGTGTATTTTTCTGCAAATTAACCAATGACTTTTTGGGATACCCTGTACATCGGATTCAAACTAATGGATTAACTTTAATTTCTTGTTTTGTTTTTGTTCACAGATTTTCAACTTTCCCATTCATTATAAAGCAATATATGTTGTCAGTTTGGTAAAAAAAAAACATTTTTTTCTTACATGCTGCCATGTCTTTGTAGGGGTGGGGATGGGATTCAAATTAAGCTAAAGTGTCATCAAGTGTAGAACATTTACACTGGCCTAGTCAGCACGGGGATGCCTCAAAATGTATATGTATTATGATCAGTTTTTGTAGATAGGAAAGCCATTAATTCACCTTCTGTTTTGAGAAAGATATATTTAATGATCTTTTGCTTTCTTTTTTTCAGTATGTCAGTAGTTTCTAGAATGTCGAGCTTTTCTTGTAGTGAGTGTAGTATACAATATTTGTATTATCTACCAACACAAACAGAATCATACACATACACACACGCACATGCATACACAAGCATATGTATGTGCGAATGCGCATGTGTAAAGCACACATATATATATATATATATATATATATATATATATATATATATATTATTATTATTATTATCATTATTATTTCAAACGTCATGGCTCTTTATTTCTTCTACCTGCTAGCGCATTCGGGAAAATGTGTCATCTGGTAGGATTTGTACCTGTGTAACTCTTCGTAGGAGGAACCAATAAAATACGTGTATTGACTAAATATTAGGGATGCACCGATAAGCAAATTGGCCGATTACTGATTAATCGGTCTTTGATAATCGGTGGATTAATCGATAATCGGCCGATTAAAAGGGTTTCTAATGCCGATTTATCAGCAAATTTTGTTGTCATAAATGGTACTAATGTTAATTTAATTATATTGTAAACGAAGACAAGTTAACTCCCTTTTTTGCTTGCCGGTGAAAATTCACGGAAGGGGCATGCATCGTCTACATCGTATTTTCAAATAACAGGCATGGCGCGCTGATAATATGTGGCCTTTTGCGACTGAGCTGAATTTGAGGCTAATAGAAGTAAGCATATGGAAGATTTCTCTCCTTTCGATTCCTATCGATTTAACATTATTAATTTGTACTTTAAATCACTGTCAAAGAAAATTATTATTATATTTCAGTTTTCACGTTGAGGAATTATACGGTAAATTGCGACCACGTGCGAACCGAAAATAAAGCATCCTCCATCAGTCATACTCTTGTTTCTCATTTTTGGACCACTGCTACCATTACATATATATTTTTTTTTTCATTTTTCTGGTTTAGATAATGCATATTTTATTGAGATAAATTACTAATTAGATATCAGACATAAGCAATTTAAATACGCAAAAAAATTAATTAAATATTGACAACAACCATCAACCATTATGGCAACCAGTTTCTGCTGGAAGTATTTTGATGTCAATCCCAAAAATAAGAATACATCTGTCTGCAAATTATGTCAAGCCATCATATCAAGGGGTGTCAAATCAGCAAAAACTTTTACAACGACTTCAACTTAGAAAAGTTCATCCAGAAGAAGCAAAATTTGCAGATAAGAAAAGGAAACACAATGAATGTTCAGGGACAGACATTCCAGGAACAAGTGGCAGCAACTACGAGCCTCCAGTAAAACACCAAACTAATATAGAATCAATATTGTCCAAGACAAAATTGCAAAACTCTGTCCAAATTACAGTATTACATCAAAAAAGTACTTCACTAAAAAAATAATTTCAGATATATTTACAAAAGTCAAAAACAAAAATTCAATCGTCGCTTGATGAAATTAGCAGAATTTCTTTGACTACAGACATTTGGACAGCTACTACAAATAATGCTCCCTTTCTGAGTTTGACAGGTCATTGGCTTTCAAATGACTTTGAATAGTGCAGAGCTGTGCTTAGAGTTTTTCCATTCCTAGGTACACAGACACAGGTGCAAGAATAAGTGAAGAATTGTACAATGTTCTGGATGAGTTTATCTTCAATAAAGTTTTCTTAGTCTTGCGGGATTCAGTAGCAAATATGGTTGCTGGTGTCAGAGAATGTGGTTTAGAGTCAATATCATGCATCATACATACATTGCAATTCTCAATAAATGACTCATTATTTCCCCAACAGGCTGTGAACACAATCATTAAAACTAACAGAAATATAGTCTCTCACTTTAATCGATCTCCGTTAGCAATTAACAAATTAACTGAAATACAGGATCGGCTTAATATGGAAAAACATAAACTCATTCAAGATGTGACCACACGGTGGAATTCAACATATTATATGCTGAAAAGAAATTTAGAACAACGAAAAGCTCTTGTAATGTATGTTGTTGATAATAAGATTCCTACCTTAGCAACTTACCAATGGGGACTTGTTCAAAAAAATTGTCCAGTTACTGAGTCCATTTGAAGAAATCGCCAAAGAAGCAAGTAACAGAACTTCAACCATATCAATGATAATACCTACAATTTTAGCTCTGAGGTTATTTCTATTCAATCTAATTCTGATATTTCTGACTTTAGTGGAATCCTTCTTACCACTGTTGAACAATTCAGTGAATCAATGGAAACAAGATTTTCATCCTATCTAAATGATAAAATCTTTTGTGTGTCTACTTTCCTAGATCCAAGATTCAAATTTAAATTTTTAAAAAATGACATGTAAAACACCATTAAGAATTGGATTCTACGTCTTCTACTTTCTACTGATGATAATGAAGCAAAATCAGGATACACTTCTTCAAGCTCTGCTGAGGGTCAAGAAGATCAAAGTGAAAGTAAAACTGTATCTCTTTCAAGCCTGTTTGATGAATTAGCTTCAAATAAGCCTACAGTAATAAATCCAACCTTAGAGCAGGTAGAGGCTGAGTTAAACCTGGAAACTGCAACTGCAAGTACAACAGAAATACAAGAAGCACAATCTAAACTCAAATGGAGTAAATCCTTTATTCTTAAGTGCACAAAAGAACTTGATCATTATGTAGCTTTACCACTACTCGCAAGAGGTGATGATTCATTTCAGTGGTGGAAAAAGACACAAGAGACCTTACCACTGCTGAGTAAACTGGCTTCAAAATATTTAAGTGCACCAGCTTCATCCATGGAGAGTGAGAGGCTCTTTAGTATAGGTGGTAATGTGTATGAACCTACGAGGAACAGGCTGTGTCCTGCGAATGGAGAAACTCTAATGTTTCTACATTAGAACTTAAGAGTATTCAACTTTAAATAGTGATGAGACTATAAGAGCAGAGGAGGCAGGCATCAAGAATAGAAGAGGAAGTAGAGCAGCAGCAGGTGCAGAGCAGAAGG
Organism: Acanthosepion pharaonis; assembly: GCA_903632075.3. Classification (NCBI taxonomy): domain Eukaryota; kingdom Metazoa; phylum Mollusca; class Cephalopoda; order Sepiida; family Sepiidae; genus Acanthosepion; species Acanthosepion pharaonis. Next base: position 2,322,654 of record CAHIKZ030000355.1, on the reverse strand, counting down.
TAACCATCGCAGCATGTTCCAGTGGAAGCAGAACTTCAGCTTCTAGTTATTCACTTAAGAATTGGAATTTGGACTTTGTGGTTTGTTTGTAATTTCTTTTTTCTTAACTAGTTTTTTAATTATATCAATTTAAAAATTGAAATTGCACTTTGTATTTTGTACTTTCATTTAATAAATCAAAAAAGGCAAAAAGCCATAATAGCAGCCAGACACTTAAGAAATGTCAAGTTAAATTGGCAGTTACTGTGTTAATGTGTCAAAGCTATCTGATGAGTCACTTGGCATTGATTAAAGGGTTTAAATTTAATAGGAATGTGAAAAGTAATATCGTCCGATAAATCGGCAAATCGGCCGATAAGGCCGATTACTGCCGATTAATCGGTGCCCCCCTAATAAATATAAATACCTTCCGAGTATCCGATAACAGGGTATCCGCACAATTTAAAAAGATAAAAGAAAAAAACCGTAAACAATTTAAATAAAGCAGACCCCATTGTGATTGGTTGTTGGGCAACTTCCAATCAAATGCGTGATAGCGGTTTATGGTTTGTCTAATATAAGTCAGTGTCTGCAGGCTGTTAATTTTGGAGGGCGGATCATACACTGATCAGCTCTGATGAGGATCGACTTGGTGAGGGCGGTATGATGTTTGAAAGACCTGAAACTCCCCAATGTTCCAAATCAGAACATCTCTGACGACGCCATCTAGCGATAAAGTATAAGTATATGTCGGGTTAAAAATAAAATCCATGAATTCTTTAGAAAAAAAATATTTATGTTAAATAGGCTTATCCGAGAAGTTACCCTATTGCGAAATTGATAATGACGATATTCAAATACTTTTTTTTTTTTTAATCGGAACACTGTTTAACCCTTAGGCCTTGTGCCCATTATACGTGTAGACAATATCAGAACAAATATTGCCATTTAATGACTGCTTGGATATAACATAGCGTAAATAATTTATATCATGTACAATTATAATTATTCGTCTTATTATTGATAACACTTTTGGCAGACAGGAAATAAATCAGTCGTATGAATAATATTTATGTTTCTATTATACTGTCTCATTTTATCGCGAAGAAGACACACTTTTATCATCGAACAGATGATTATGAGTCTAAGCGCTAATGACAAGCGGTCTACTCAAACGGTAAAATCACATAACATCCTCGGAAGAATTTCAAAACACGTAGCATTAAAATCTATAATGTATTCGAGTTCCCGTCACTTTCTTTTGAAATTGCTTTCTGTGGGTGCGTATCTCATCTTGAGTATGACTCAACCTCTGAACAAGATCGTTGCCTTATTTATGAATTCCTATTCTTTTATGGTCGACATCAACTTTTTATTTCCAGCCTAATTCAAATCAGGCTATCAACTCCTCTTCTTTTTATATAACGCATATTTTCTTAGACGAAACTAACCAAGGAAACGTTAAAAGCAAAATGTTCTCTTATTATAAAAAGATTTTATATTGAAACACAGGAAAATATAATAATATTTCAGATATTTTATTTTAATATCTAAATTTCCGAGCGTAGCACGTTACGTTACTACGAAAAGGTTTACATATCTCAGATTAGTATCGTTTAAAGCAAAAAGTAGTATATTACTCAAGCTCTGAGACATGTGTAATATAAGATATATATATATATATATATATATATATATATATATATATATATATGTATGTATGTAAGTACAGAGAGAAAGGGGGGAGTGACGTAGTTTAAATTAACATCATAAATTTAATGTATGTACGAATTTTATTATATATCTCTTCATATGTATAACCCTAAAGATTTGTTCTATGTTCTCAGTAGTTATTAAAATTTTTCAAAAATTGAACCCCTACAAAATGGCTACTCTTCAAGACAATGCTTAATGTGTGTCATTTGTTTATGGAAAAACATATCGGTTACGCAGCCCCAACGAAATTTTTTCTATGGGGTTAGGTTAAAGATATTGTGTATCAAACAATGCTACGGGATATCAGTGATCGAGAGCGAAAGATCACTGGTGACATTGCCACCATTGATGAGGCTATACTACAGCGAATATGCTAAGAAATCGAGAACCTTCTTGATATGCTTCATGCAAATAATGACGACCATATAAAAGTGTATTAAACTAGTTAAAAATACTCCTCATGTTTTAACAATTTTCACATATTTGTCTCTTCTTTTGCTTTTGGAATCATTTTTTAAAATTGTAAAATGAATTTATGGCCCCCTTGTATTTAGGTTTCAAATAACCCAGTAACGTTTAAAAGAGTGGAAGGAAGTAACCATTATGACGATAAGGAGAATAATCATTAACCCCTGACATAAAGAAGATTGTAGTCTTTGGAAAACCCTATCTCTGATTAATATCGTTTAGAGCAAAACTATTATATTACTCAAACTCTGAGACATATGCAATGCAATATATATATATATATATATATATATATATATATATATATATATATATATATATATGGAGAGAGAGGGAGAGAGGGGGAGAGAGAGAGTGAAGGGATAGAGAGTGACATAGAGTTTAAATTTGCATGATAATTTTAATCTATGTCCGGATTTTATTATAATATATCTATTCATATGTATAAGCCTAAAGATTTGTTCTATGTTCTCCGTAGTTATCGAAGTTTTTAATCCCATTGAATTTGTGCAATTTAGATATCATGTTGATGAAAGATGAATCCTTACAAAATGGCTACTCTTCAAGAAAACGCTCAATGTGTGTCATTTTTTATTGAAAAAATATCGGTTACGCAGACCCAGCGAAATTCCTATCTATGGGGTTAGGTTAAAGATATTGTGTATCAAACAATGCTACGGGATATCAGTGATCTAAAGTAAAAGATCACTGGTGCCATTGCCACCATTGATGAGTCTATATTACAGCGGATATGGCAAGAAATTGAGGATCTTCTTGATGAACTTCATACAAATAATGGCGCCCATATAAAAGTGTATTAAATTGGTTAAAATATTTTAATATCTACTCCTCATTTTCTAAAAATTTCCACATATTGTCTCTTCCTTTGCTACTGTATTAATTTGCTTTTAAATTGTAAAGTGAATTGATGGACGCCCTGTATTTCAGTTTTAAATAACCCAGTAACGGTTGAAAGAGTGGAAGGAAGTGACCATTATGACGATAAGGGCAATAATGATTAACCTCTGACTTAAAGAATATCGTAGTGTTTGGAAAACCCTAAACGGTGAAGGCTATACCAGGAAGTAGAGGTTCTGGTTTGGTCTAGTTTGGTCTGGTTTGTTTTACGGCATATCACACGACTCAATCCTCATGACAAATTAAAAAGTAACCTACTATCTTGAGATGTTTTCGCGCTTTGTATGAGGTAAATTTTAGGATGAAAAAGAATATTTGTTCGCAGATGTAACAGATAATTGATAATGATGTGTATCAGTAGCTCGAGGTACATTTTAAATATACGGAATTTCGATTGTTTCACTAGCGGCATCTGTACACTTTCACAGAGGCAACTTATGCCGAAATAATAAATAACTGTTAGTGGTCTTGATCTTCTGTAAATATTGGTTTCAAGTAATGGAGATCTGCATTCAGTTATATTGAATATGCATCCGTGCCGTTTAAAGCATACATACTTCCGCCTCATAAAGATCACTTACAATTACAATGACGTCATTTCCGGATTGATTGTTCTCTAAACCCTTTATCAACGTTAAGGCCACTGGCCTATGCAATTCTTCTGAATACTTCGAGAACTGCCAATACGGCTTCCTGTGACTTTGTAAATTATTTTGTCTTTCTTCAGGCAACAGATAATCAGGTTAATCCTTCAAATGCAAAGATAGACATTAGATTCATCTGGGGTTTAAATTAATTCTCATGAAAATAACTTTAATGAAACACTCTTGATAGATTAGGTTGACGGACCCCTACACATATAAAACAAAATCAAGAGCAGATGTTGAAAATTTCTCAGTCACATAAAGAAATTGGCGTAACCTTGGATATTCGTGACCGCAAAATAAAGAATATAAAAAGGATGGTCTTTCCATTGACACCGATATTATTTTAACTACCTTCACTCCTTGGCAATATCTATTGTTTTAAAAAGCGATGATTAGGATTTCGATAAAATCTAAACATATGATGGACGTGAAATTATTCATTTTTGTTTCGTTCTTGAGAATTTTCACATTTTAGTACAAAAATATTAAACACTTTATTTATTCCATTTTTTATTTACATGAATAATTTTTATATTTACAACATTCTTAAAAATAATACAATTACAGTTAATGCAATGCAAGATTTTATCATTTGCCAACTTGTGAAAACATAAATATTTTTAATATGTTCTTAATCATAAACATTTATTAAATTAAGATATGTGAAACAACGAAAAGAAAATCCTTATTATTTAACATTTTAAAATTTCGGATCAATTGGTAATTAGCTGAAGTTTTACCAAAAAATCCAATGAACAATCTAATAAAAATGGGGAAAATAAACTATATAATAAATAAATTGCCTTTATTATTTTTGTTGTCAGTCCTCAAGAAAAACGAAAATATAAATTTTATGAATGAACATTGCCGAATAGTTAATGTAGTTAAAATAATAGCGGCGTCAAAGGAAAAACAACGCCCTTTTAACTCTCCTTTTTTGCGGGTGCGAACGTCCGAGTTTGCCGAAGTTTGCTTTTCTAAAGGAAAAATTTCATACGCGATAATTTATTCAGATTTAAGAAATTTGGTTTCGCCGAGTTATTTTACACTCCATTTCGTATATGCAAATGTTTCTAGCGTCTTTTTTTCCTGGCAAAATTCCAGTCATTAACCCGACTATTCGGATTTTACATTTAGCTAGAAAAATATATATATATACATGCTAATATATATATATAAATATTATATTCGTATTTAAGTATATATATATATATATATATATATATATATATATATATATATATATATATATTGTGTGTATTTAGGCAGCATCTTTTCATTCATACATGTTTCATTAAATAATATAGACAAGTGTTGTCTATTTATTTTATGTAAAGATTAATCCGTATTTTTTAATACAATCTAAGCTTTCGGCTTACATAAGGCATTATCATCTATGTAAAAAAAAACAGACTATCATCACTGT
>CAHIKZ030000355.1:2287500-2315000 GCA_903632075.3 Acanthosepion pharaonis | reverse complement strand
TTTCTACAAATATTTCCATGGCAACTGCTCCGATGAGCTACTTTGACTGGTAGCCTAACTGCATGAATTTAAGCGTGCTACTAGGTTGGTATCTTGGTCCCACCCTTTCATTATCGAATCTAAATGTAGCCGACTCTTTTATTCCAACAGCTTCTTCTCTCGCACTTCCCAACAGTGGAACTCCCTTCCTCCTAGTTGGTTCCATGAGGGCTACAATCTTCAAATGTAATGTCAATCGACATCTTCTGATGTCTTGATCCTGATCCCCGACCTTCTCTTTATCCTTTCCTCTAACACCCCTCTTTAATCTTGCTCTCACTCTCTGTAACCCCTTGCGTGCTAGGGACACTCCAGCCTTGCTTGGGGTGAAATGCTCACATATAAAACAAAAAATAAAACAATTCAAATAGTAGCTCTGAAGAGATACTTATTTTCATGTCTGCATTTAACAGTTGTAGCATGTCTATTCACCGAATACAATGTTATCTAAATTCGATCGAAAGAACATTTTGAATGTTTCCGGACGCAACGTGCAATAAAATGCATTTTTAAAAAAAATTCTGTTTTCTCTAAAGAGTCCCTACATATTTGTCTTTCTGTTCCCATACAAATATCGAAAGTGTCATGCTTAATTCATAGGATCTACTCTAAACTATCTACTGTAAATATATGTGCAGTATTCATATAGACGGAGAGATTAATATTTAATGGCGATAATATTTTATTCTTGAATGGAATCTGCATGCGTGAAGATTGTATTCAATCATAAAATACATTGCTTATATTTATATATACTCTATCCTGGGTTTTGAGGACCTTTTCTTTTACCCTATAAATATAGAATATATTTTCACGTGTATGTAGTTATACCTTACACACACAAAGATACACTGGTCAGAATAGAAAGTGGAATAGAATTATAGACAGACATAAACCTGTTTTATTCTTTGTACTTTAATAATAAAATTTCTTCCTATTTTCTTGTTGCACATTGAAGTCGATACAAATTTATATATATATATATATATATATATATATATATATATATATATATATGTAAATGTGTGTATAGTCGTGTGTCAGCCTCTGTGTGTGTTAAGAGAGGGTGAGGTGAGAAAGAGTGAGAAAGTGAGAGTGACATAGAGTGAAGAAAAGAGAGAATGTAAAACGAAATAAAACACTTCATTGCATAAATCGGAAACTTGAAACGTTTCATGTAAATCGGTTGAATTTTCCAGATTTATTTTGAAAAAAAATTCACTCATTATAGAATTTGCTAAACAAATATCATCATATTTCCTTTTACAATAAGAAAAACGACGAACAGATCAAATGTCGATATTTTATTCATGTTTATCTTTCCTTTTCGATTTTTTTTCTGATTTACAAACATAATATCTTCCTTTATCTGAGAATCTAACAAAGTTTGCATCATTTATTCATAAAATCAGAGAAACCTCTTTTAATGAAATTGTTTAAATATATAAAACATTCCGACGTAATCTTTTTTCTTTCAATATAATGATGACGTTGATACGGCCAACAACTAATGCATATGTACATTGATAAAACATTAAACGACGAATCAACAGAAGCATTTACAGATTTGCTAAATATGAACATTATTGTAATATTCCATCGAATTATAATTGCAATAATAGATCTTCCTCAAATTTGAATCAAACATTTTTCCTACTTGGAAATTTGTCATTTTAAAGAATAGATTCCATATTAAGTTTTTATACGTGAGAAATTGCCACATTTAAATAGTAGTTTTTTAAAGGTTTTATCATTTCACCTAAGGAAGATAGCCATTAAGATGCAAGGTATTACTTAGTGTGATAGTGTTGTAACGTAGGGAAAGTTACTGAATAGAATAATCCCACGAATGTTGGTAATGAATGATAATACTTAGGACACGAACAACACGTATAAGATTGGCCAGTGGCGCGTAGAAATAGTCAACTGTTAGAAGCGAGTCAAGTGAATTCTACAATGAATCTCCAACTGCAGGATATTCACCAACAGCGCCACGCGGTCAGATGTGGCACAAGGCCGAATTTAAAAATTCCCCGTAGACTCGGCATAAATGGTATCAGTAGCTATTTCCCGAGACGTGATTCTGCGCTTCGACATAGCCTCGTCTGAGCATTCTCTCTGCCCGAAGGCAGAGAGTTTGCTCATCCCAGCTGGAGACGGATCTCCAACTGCAGGATATCTAAAACCGCCTCACGCGGTCAGATGTGGTACAAGGCCGAATTCAACGTGTGGTATCCGAGCACGTAGGCCCAGCGAAAAATTCCCCGTAGACAGCGTATAAAACGGGGCCGGGTAGATGTTATCCGAGACGAGACACTGCCCTTCAACATAGCCTCGTCTGGAGATCCTCTCTACTCGGAGGCAGAGAGTTTGACAAGCACTGCTGGAAACGAATCTCAATCTAACTACCAACCGCCCCACGCAGTAGGATGTGAAACAAGGCCGAATTTAATGTAGGTAATCCGAGCTCGTAGGTTCGGCCAAATATTCCCCGTAGAACCGGTATAAAATGGGGCTGGGTAGCTGTTTACCGAGACGAGACTCTGCCCTTCGACATAGCTTCGTCCGGGGATCCTCTCTGTCCGGATGGAGAGAGTTTGAGCAGCACAGCTACATACGAATCTACAACAGCAGACCAACATACAGTATTTACTAGTGTATTTATGTGAATGGAGATATACCAATTATCGTCCATAGGAATCCTACAACACTAAGAATACAAAAAAGATTATTAAAGAGAGAGGTCAATAAAAGATAATTAATTAAAAGCCAGTAGATAACCATTAGCATTACATTTAAAAATTTTGAAGATCAAATTGTCTTGAATGCAAGAGAACAGATGAGAGATCCACAAGCGAAAATTGCGAGAGAAGAAACAGTTGGCATAGAACTTGCGGTTATATCTCAACATTTCATCTATAAAATGAAACCTCGCCACCAGTCTAGTAACCTTAACTTTCTAAATCTAGGGGGAAATTTATCGGGACAATTATCATGACAATAATTATAGATATTGACAGGGAAGCTACGTTACCGTGAGGGGAAACTGATTGAAGTAAATATGCCAGATCAAGACCGAAAATATTTATCTAGAATCTCTAAATACATAACAGAATCACTAGATGAGATGTACCAGCAATAGTCAATGCTTGTAAGAATGGTATATTTATAAATGCATTAGAGGGGTGATAATTTCAATTGTGTAGTCACAAGAATGCAGTTTACAATTTAATTCCGACCGATAGAAACGTGGACATCACCACTTAGACATGATCGTATAAATAAATGGATCGTTCCGGATCTCCACCAAATTTGTGTCAACATTTCGGGTTGCTTTGATTCTATGAGACACAAATGTGAGTCAGAAGACTGTTTTCCGCAGACTGGCCATTGAAATTGTTTTAGTAATTTCACTTCAAGCAAGGCGATAATGTTACTAAAATACCAGACTTTAGAGGGAAAGAGAATGACAGGACTTTTGTTAGAAGAATGAAGAAAAAAGAACCGCCTGAAAAGAAACAAAAGAGGGCGATTCATATTCCATTTCCATTTATTATTCTGCGAACTGTCCCGGAAACAAAGATAGACTGTGGAAATCTTCTGAGAACTTCCAGGAAAGGGATATGTTCGAAAAAATAAGCATACAAGTAAGAAACGCCCAACCAAATGAGTTTGGAACAGCCTGTTTTATTTCTTGAACCCTGAAATAAAATTTAATGATCAAACTACTCCCAGCCGCCTCACGCCGTCAGATGTGGCACAAGGCACTCCCAACTGAGTTTGGAACAGCGTGTTTTATTTCTTGAACTCTGAAACAACAATTAATGATCAGGCTATCTGGAAATGTTGCTTGTTGAGCCAGAGATTGCAGGATATTCTGTTTGACAATTCTACAAATATAAAGGCAATGCAAGAATATCTTAATAATATCAAGTCTCCATATTGAAATATTCTGGATACAACACCCATATCAATAGAAAATATATGGCATTAAATAAAGAATAAAATCTAGTCTAATTAGGGAGTTATCAAGGACGTCTATCCACCTGGAATTTCAGAATATTGTTCGTCTTATAAAGAGAATTCCTTGTTTTATTGAAACAGTTATAAAGGCGAAAGGCGGTGACACAAAAGACTAGTTTATATTGAATTTAACAGGAAATAGATGCATTTGCGTGCTGTATTTTATTTTATGCTACATTTTTTTACGTTTTTCACTTGTTTTCGTTATACACGTTGCTTTCTTTTAAACTTTTGATCACGATTGTACAAATAGTCCCAAAAATTTCTATTCTTCTCATTGCACATCACAGAACAGGTCTTCATTAATCACAAATAGCGAATATTATACATCAAATTTCCATATAATATTTTAGATAATAATACATTATAATGGAAAATGTTGAGGTCAAAACATCTTTCGGCATGTAGACCGCTTCATGCACATGCCTGTGTAGAAATAGATTTTTATTTTTAGTTCAAGGTACAAAAGCGTATTTAGAATTGAATGGCAAATAGCTTCAGATACCCTCAGTACAAGTCTATTCATATCTGGGTGGAAGATCTAAGCAGTGCCATAAGGAAGATTAAATAGTCTGTTACGAGTTCAGGAATTCATCAGAAGGGCGCCGGATATGACAGGTCAAAAAGAAGAAGAACAATGCACATGCGTAGAAGCAATAGTGGGCTCCATTGAATGTTGCCTGAAGAGCAACTGATGGGTCATTCAACTTTGAAGGCCGGAACGGGGGTATATTCGGTTGATAATCTTGATGCTCTCGCCCAGAAGAATCAATAATCGGTCTATTCATATTTATCGCTACTAGCATTTCCCTTATCTCAAGTTTTGCGCATATTTCCAACACATATCTATATAAACACACACACACACACACACACACATATATATATATATATATATATATATATATATATATATATATATACATGTGTTTGCGTTTATATATATATATATGTGTGTGTGTGTGTGTGTATGTATATACGTATATATAAACGAGGAAAGTAAGGTCAACAAAGAGTGGCGACAGACAGTTTCATGATTCATCATCCATCCACCTTAAAAGATATCCGTCAGGTTATATTCAAATATGTTACAGACTGTAGCCACTTTGTGTTGATCTCAGTGTCCATATTACTATTCACATATGTTATATCCCTGATATCTCGCAATTTAATCATAAATATTTCACCTTAAAATATATATTTTATATATATATATATATATATATATATATATATATATATATATATATATATATATATATATATATATATATATATATATATATATATATATATATATATATATATATATATATACATATACATATACATTATATATATATAAATTTGATCAAAACACATTTTCTTGTTAAAGACTGAGAGGACGAAACGCGTCGCCTAAGAATATTTTTTCCTCTTGTCTTCTTATTCAAATCTATCTATCTATCTATCTATCTATCTATCTATCTATCTATCTATCTATATATATATATATATATATATATATATATATATATATATATTTATCTTTTTCAATAATATTTTATTACTATATATTCCATTTTTCCTCCTCACTTTTTTTTCTCGTCACATGTTATTCTAAATACAGCCCGTCTTTCTGAAATTGACAACTTAGTCAAACAATTTTCGGCTACAACTGGCTACACGCGAGACGTCTTTCCCCTGCCGCAAACTATAACCCTTTTCACTTATGTTTACAATCTTACTCCCCACTCCATCTACTAATAATAATAGACCGGCTTAATGCTTTTAAACAGAAAAAAAAAGTTTTAAAAATTTCGCCTAGCGAGGAATCAGAGATCGGATTTTTGCTAATAATCTTTCCAGAAAATACATCGTCTGCAAAAACATCTGTCGGTGAGTAATTCCTATATCTGCGTTTATTTCTTGCTCCAGTGATGAAGGACACAGGCGTGCCCGAAAATTCCGGACATAAAACCTATATTTCCATGCTTCCCTTCTAGCATATGGTTAATAATTGATATTTAATAAATGTTTCTAGTGCTCATTATATTGGTACCTTTTCGTTTGTACTTGCTTTATTAATTAGCCTATCTATTTTACACACACACACGCGCGCGCGCGCGTGCGCGCAAACACATGTTTTTGTGTGTGTGTGTGTATGTATATGGTTGAATAATATTGAAAATTACTGTTTATCCAATATTTTATTCACTTTTTGAAATTTCATAATTGGTTGTTTTATATTAGAGTTAAATTTACCAAAGATCATCTTTATTAAATTTTTGTTTTATCTTTACCGAGGACTTGCCAATTTGGCTAAATGCATTTTCAAGAAATGTCTTTGTGTATGTTTATGTAAGTGATTTTCGTTACTCCGACTTTACCATGTTATTCTGGAGTCAATTTTAATTCTACCACGTTGACCTATATAAGCGGTCACACTGGATTTTATATGCATATTATTATTTTTTTTTTTTTATATACACACTGAACTATATGATCCACTACGGACAAAGATATCTGTTCTTTTTCAAGTGACACACACACACACAAACATATATATATATATATATATATATATATATATAAACAAAACACAATCTATGAAAATGAATATAACAATATTCGAAGTTCTTTGAAAAAAGGTTTAAAATAATACATATAAAATTTGTTAAATATACCGATTATATAAACAACTCTTTCGGAAATTTGAAAAAGTTAATAAAATTTGAACAAACGGACATTGTCAATATCAATCAACCATATATTTTTGAAAGAATACTTGCTGCCGTAACAATGCATTAGATATTCATAAATAATACGAACACATGAGAAAATATATAAAAACATTACCACTGCAGCTTGTCAGTAATTTACAACTAAAATTTTCATATATATATATATATATATATATATATATATATGAAATCATGTACGTATGTATAGATCTGTGTGTATTAAACGTCTTTCTGTGTATGTATGTATGTATAACATTTCTCAAAACATACAACCGTTGTGCAAATTAATTGAAGCAAAACCAATTTCCGTTTTTATTTACTTGTTTTCAGATTTTTCTAATGAACTATGACCCAGTGCACATGTATCTGCATTCTACAACGTCGTTCCTTGCCAGATTGACGACAGATTCTCGATTGGGTTTAAATCAGCAGTTTTTGCGTGGCAGTCCACAGTACTTTGATTTGCGCACAGGTAAGGCTTGCCAGTATATTCGTGCAGAGTTACAATTTTTGTACGCATCCTTGGAGTAACGTTCATCGCAGAAAATGGCTATAGGACAACTAACCGACTGTGAAGACAATAGTGTGTGAGCGTGATGAAAATCTGAAGCAATCATGGGTGATGCAAAATTTTTCAAGTCCAAACAAATTTCATTAAAGAACTCGAATATTGAATCATATTACTCCACACCACTGAAAGTGAACTAATCTAATGGAAAAATAGAAATCGATTACGTCCTGTCACTGGATGATGAAAGAAAGGAAACTAAAGCGGTTGTTTTAATTAATCTGCACAAGAGTGTATATAAGATTTCTCTCATTTTTCTTCTTCTTCATACCATCATATATCTTCCTGGAGATTAATTGGACATGGTTAAATGAAATTGGCAGGAATGCCCAACAAACAGAATTGAAAAGTTTTCAAATAAGCAATAACAAAAGAAAGACAAAATAGCGTAAGATGATACAAGCAAACAATATATATATATATATATATATATATATATATATATATATATATATATATATATATATATATAAAAAAGTCAAAGCAACTGCAATGAAGCAAGAAAATAAGAATGGTGTTCAAAACACGGAAGATTTAGTGACAAATGTAAGTGTGGTTCTATCTTCAAGAGATGGAAGAACATAAATTGGTTATGAAGAAAACCCAGCAGGCATCTACGACAATTTGTCTCTGAATCTGAGGGGGGATCTATTTGCAGTAATTCCTACCTGAATTGGTATCAAATCTACCCTTTTAAATTCAAGCTATCAGTATATAGAGGCTTGACCAAAAATACTGGGGCGGGTTCCTCACAGCAAAACACAGACAAAAATTCATATAAACATATGTCAGCAAATACTTCGTTTTTGAGTTATAAACTTTAAAGAAAGTTTACGATAGATGGCGCAGTGTTGCCATGTAAACTAGGGTCAATTTGTTAATTGTGTACATTTGTGGTTAGGCTTTCTCCATTCGTTTAAAGAGTGTCAATGAGTTACCTTAGAAATGTTCCGTTTAACAATGCCTGGATATTCATATCGTGAGCAAGTAGATATGATTTTTACATGCGTTTCCAGAAATAAGGCGGGCGAGTCATTCAATCTTTGGTGATGTTTATCGTCGCATTGCTGAAACAGGTTTCATGACACCAAAATCGAACATCCCAAAGTACTGCATGGAGGGTACTTCATGAGCAGTCTGTATCCATATAATCTGCAGGGTTTTTCACCCTTTGATCACTCATCAGCGCCGATCCGCTGTTTGTGTCTTCAGTCTTGGTTACGGATGAGGCAACATTTGGAAGAGATGGAATAACAGATTTACGCAACTAACATTTCTAGGGCGAATCGGAATCCCCATATTACGATACAGGCTAGACATCAGCATCAGTTTACCATTAATATGTGAGCTGTAATTATAGTTGACAGTCCATGTGCTCTCCCAGCACGTCTTACAAGAGCTGTTTACAGTAACTCTCTTTCGAACACACTTCAAGAACTGCTAGAGGATGTACTCCTGCTAATACGAAGACGCATATGTTTCATGCATGATGATGGGGGGGGGGAATCCAGCTCATTTTATTCACACTGTTGGCATTGCACTGACTGACATCTACCATAGATTTTTACCTTTTGGGCCACGTAAAACAATTATTAATATAGAGTCATTAACAATACAGAATCAACGTGATATGTGGGCCTGAAAAACCGTTGGACACCGCTTGGGAGTATTTGAAAGGATCCGTCAGTCAAGTATCCGACAGGTGCATAGGTTATAGAAACAAGTACAGTACGTTATGAACAGTTGTTATGAGTTTCTGTATAGAGGTAAACGATAGTCTTTTGGACATATGATTATAGGGACGCTTGTCCTTGCCTCAAGGTGAGGAACTCGACCCCGAAGTTTGTATAAAAAAAGAAAATTATTGTAGTGCTTTTTAGATATTAAGATTTTTATGTTCGATAGACAATTATCGATTGTTGTTACACGATTGGACAATTTTGCAGTTACACCCGGCATAAACACACACAAACGCACACGCACACACACACACACACACACACACACATATATATATATATATATATATGATTAAATAAATTACAAACATTATATCTCTTTATTTTTAGTATAATCTTTTCATTTTCGCTAATATTTTTCTGTGTATTACAATCAAATGAGGCAAGAAATACACTGTAACAGTGAAAATCACTTTTATTTCCCAAGTACTGTTCATTTTGATTTTCATTGTTTTAGTGTATTTCTTGCAGCATTTGATTGTAATACACGGAAAAATATTCGTGAATATGAAAGGATTATAATAAAAATAAGCAGGCATAATGTTTGTAATTTATTTTATCGGGCATGCCTAAAAGAGAGAATATGCTATCTAAATTCACACACACACACACACACACATATATATATATATATATATATATATATATATATATATATATATATATATATATATATATATATATGGGAAGATATAGCTATAGCTGACTGCTTACTCATTTCATCTTCCGTACGAACACTCGAAGAGGCTTCATGCCTTAAATACCTACCGAGAGCAGATGTGAGTGATTAGTGTTCTGTAACCTTCAATCATTTCCCCACAGATGCTTCCTCCTTCCTACTCTTTCTCTATTACTGCGGCAAATGTTCTGACGATTTACCTCCCTTACTTCTACCATCTCAGGTCTCCACAGCTAATATCCGTCATGCCATGTGAATGGTAACAATGATCCCTAATAACGTAATTTTCGTTTGAGATGGAGTGAATTCCATTCAAACAACATCTTCCCTGTGATTTTATTTTGTGGTACAAATTTTTGAAAAATTGTTTCCCTGAATACTAAAATCTTGTTTGTTTTTTTTGTTTTTTTTATGTTCAGGATCATCCAAATCTATCCTACAAGTACTCACATTGCGCAATTCTTATCCCCTCCTTCTTCACTATGTCTTGCTCAGTAACCGTATAATGTGAATGTCCCTTGGTTTTAAGATTGAGTGAACTAACATTGTCAACATACCTTAAGTTCGGTGAAATTAATTCGCAAATTAGAGCCTGGAGAAAGGGTGAAAATGATTGAAATTAAGACTGTTTTATTTCTGCGATCAGCAATTCTGGGATACGTTTTAATATATCAATTTAAAGACGGAAAAAAGCTTGATAAATTAATAGCTAAACAAAGTGAAAAAAATAAAAAATACTCAATATCCCATTTTTCCGTAGAGCTTGGATAACAGCAAATAGATGACGGGATTTCAGCTTATTTGATGTCCCCACATGAAATTATCATGTCATGTTGGAAGCATAAACAACAACATTAAGTTTTATCCTTAATCTCTGCAATGGTGATAGATAGATAGATAGATAGATAGATAGATAGATAGATAGATAGATAGAATCTGATTGATTGTCAAACAAAAAGGAAACAAAGAAATCGTGCAACAAAACGAACCCCTCCCCATTAACGCAAGCCAACATATGGGCAAATCAGCACTATTGTACTTTAACTTTTATAAGAAATTATTTAATGTCGATGATACAAACTATTTTCGCGGTGTAATTGAAATTCGGGTATTAATTATTTAAATGTGAGACAAGATGTACAATATTTATATTCATTGTATAATTCTGGTTAAATAGAAAACCATGGTGATTAATATTCGTTGATGAATATATAACGTGCCTGCTAGTCATGCCAATTATAAATTGGACAAAGATTAAAACATAGGCCCCATTAAAAGAATAATGACTTTAATAATATGTATGTGGGTGTATGTTTGTGCGTGTATATTTTTATAAAGAAGAGTCATTTTCAGCACCCTTCACACTCACACACACACACAGAGAGGCAGGCACACACACATACACATACACATATATATATATATATATATATTGCAAATATTTTGGCAGTAGGCCTTCATTGAGACATGTTACCTTGAATAATTTGTATAAATTTTGTCTAATTATTTTCATTTGGATCCTTTCATATTGACAGTAAATTTTTTTGCCGTCATTATCAAAAACAGAGAGAAAATTGAAATTAATTTAAATGTTCTCTGGGAGATTGTATTTTCAACGGAAAAAACATAATATTTAGATTGGCCACACTACAAGAACGTTGTCTTGGCGGCTGAGTTTTCATTTGATTTCTAAATATTTACAACAGCATATCTGTATACAATCGCAAGTCAGAAAAATTCTTGTTGAAAATAGATCTCTCTTTTTTTCATGGAAATTATAAACATAAATTAAAATTTTTGTGAAGCTGAATATAATAAAAATGAAACCAAACCTTAATAAAATTAAGTATGAATATGGAACAAATGTTTTAAAATGCTTACAGTAGATAGTTTACAATATAGAGATTTTTACTAATAGTTTAAATCTTATTTCTTAAAAAACACACAACACTATAATCTAGTCACCTCCCATGCAGCGTTACTCTAGCCAATCACACTGTACACAACTCTGAGTTCTTCACAAACAAGCAAAAAAAAAAAAAAATTAAAAAATAAATTTCAGGTGATCACCAAAATGTTGTCTTTGAAAATGATCAACACTACAATATTTGTCTTGAAAAAACAAAACGCTTATGGGGATATTGTGCTAATTTCAAAAGTAATCTGAATAAAACATTATGTATCAACACGGTAATTTTCTCTTTTCTTTTAATAATGACACCAAAATCTTGTTCGAGAATATTAAAGGATCCAATTGAAAAAAAAATTGAAAAAGAGCCCGGCGTTGCCCGGGGATGTAACAGTAAGAGATAGATCAAGTATCAACCATCATGAAGACTGAAAAATAAAAGTGACAAAGATTATTGTTTAAGGTTGTTTAAGCATGTCTTAATTAGTTTTTTTTTGTTTTTGTTTTTGTTTTTTTACGAATTGGTCAGACCCAAACTCAAACAAGAACATTGTTTGCAATCGTTATGAGTCTGCAGATAAATAGAATTTTAAACAGTTGTCTTGTAAATGAAATTTTTAAAGCATTCTCAATGTAAAAATAAAGAAAAAAGACAATAAGAAATACTACCTGCCAAAAAAGTGAAGTTTTGTTGAAATCGGTTGAAAAATGTAGGAAATCCGATCCCATATATAAACGAACACACACACACACACACACAAACAAACAAACAAACAACCTGGAGTTTATGATAAGTATAACTCGATATGAGTTGTCCCCCTTTCATTCTGGTGACAGAATCCTGTTTTATGGTGTTTTCAAATTGATTTCGTGCCAAAATAATGTGTTTTTCCGAATTTTGGCGCTGTCAGAACCACCGTAAGGTAATATTACGCAGTCCTGTGAAGTCTTGTTGAAATCGGTTGAAAAATGTAGGAAATCCGATCTAATATATAAACGTACAGACACCCCCACACCCTCCCACACACAATCTGCGTTTTATAATAAGTAAGATATGCGTGCGTGCGTGTGTGTGTGTGTGTGTGTGTGTGTGTGTGTGTGTGTGTGTGTGTGTGTGTGTGTGTGTAGGCTGCGCCAAATAAAATTAATTTCTCGGAGCATTTATTCTAGCATTAATTAGAAGGTAATAGATTAAATTTAATATTTCCTTTAAGCCATATATTTTGCTGTATTTTAATTTTAAGAGATTTGAATAAGACCTACTTTTAGACATATTTACAAATCTGTCAGTACCAAGTAACTGTTCTTTATTAAAAAAAAATTCAAAAATGAAATATACTTTTCTGTAATTTTATGTGAGGAGGATTAGCTGATTTGAAGTTTAACTAATCTGATTTATAACAGATCACTTTTAGTTTAAAATGTCACAGAAAAGCAGTTTTAACACGGAGGTGGATTTTCTATTGACAACTCGATATACTTATGTTCGGTAATATTTTTCTACGGGTGATATAACTGAAACAATTACTTAACGAATATAAAATCTTTGTCATTTTAAAAGAAGTTTTTATCTACCAAAAAATAGACCTACTTACGAAGACGCTGGTCGAGGAAATAAAAAAAATATACCAATAAATTTTAATTTGACTATAGTGACCGCTCCTATTTTCAGATAAGTTCGTGTCAGGGCAACCGTATTTCCAAAAACCAGCACGTTTATACAAACAAAATATTCTACATACTTTTAAATAAACTGGGGTTCGCTAAATTATATTATGCTTTTCAATTTATGATTAATAGAGTTTTTACTTAATAACCGACACAAATTAGTACCTGTCTATATTTCTGAGATGAAGTATTATGTACATTATTTACATTATTCGGACTATTGTCCTCAAGGACACGTGGCACAGTGGATAAAGGCGTTGTTTAGATCCAGTGACAGGACCCAAAGAATGTGAGCTCAATACCCGGCTAAGGCAGTGGAGAACTTTCAAAATTAACAAGAGATAATTGATAACTGACATCCATTAAACATGGCACGTGGAACTAGAAAACTCTACCCCAGTGAACAAAATAAAGGGTTCAGTTCGACATTCCAACCACCTGAAGAAGGCCGGAGCGTTAAACGGACGAAACATTTTAATAATATAGAGGAGAATAATGTAAATAATGTACGATACAAATTAATACAGAATTTAAATTGTGTAAAACGTTATAAATTATTCTAATTAATTTTATATCTAAAATGAAAACAATTTTTGTAAAAATTCATTATTCATCGATTTTTTTTCTGAAGACAATAGTGTTTTTAATATATTTTATACATTGAGTCAATTAAAAGTTTTTCTAAAGAAGCAATGCCTTATTTTTATTGCAGATTTTTTTAGGACTGCGAGATTTTCGGTAACTGTCCCAAAAGCTTGATGATTTTAATTCTCCAAGGTCTTGTTCTTATAACTAATATAAACATTAAGCTCTAAAAATTTCCCAAAATTAAATAAGTGCGGTGAAACAGATGTCAAAATTAATTGTTACTGTGGTTTTGCTTAAAATCCGACAATTTTACAGGAATTTCCAGAACGAGGATTTTTAAACATAAATAGACAGCGTAAAACATTTAATGTTTTTAAAGTAAAGTAAAAAAAAAAACACTTTTCCAGACTAATTTATGGCCAATCGCTAACGCAATAAAAAAAGATAAGAAACTGTTTCAAGGTTCTAAAAAATAGAAAAATATAATTAAAAAAAATCATTTGGTCTTTCCTTGTTAAACATAAAGATATGGACAGTAAAATTTTGTTTTTATGCTGCATTTTCTCATCACTTTGGAGTTATCTATCTATCTATCTATCTATCTATCTATCTATCTATCTATCTATCTATCTATCTATCTATCTATCTATCTATCTATCTATATGGTGGACTTTCTCGTCGTATGAGGGACAAGCAGATCAGTTCGTAGGAACCGACAGCCAGACACCAGCACTTATGATTTTATTATAGTGGTGATGGGTTTGTGCAGGACCAACCTTACATAAAAAAGGGGTGAATACAGAGACCTATTCCACTACGAATCACAAGGTCCCGAAACGACCTACCGCAGGTTGTGAACTCAACGTTTCCTTCTCCTAAACCAGTTGCTATATTAGGCTATATAACCCAGTCTGTCCTGCTCTTTAACAATATATGGAGGGAAAAAAAAGATGACTAATACATTTCCCAAAGGGTATTAGTACGTAAATGAATGTAATGGATTCGACTGTATTTCGAACTCTATCTCCACACACACACACACACACACTCATATATATATATATATATATATATATATATATATATATATATATATATATATATATACACACACACAGAGGCATACGTATATATATATATATATATATATATATATATATATATATATATATAATATATATGTTTATAAAATAGTGTTATGCTTATGGGAGAAAAGTGTAAATATGGAAATATAAGCTGGTTGGATATAGATATCAACACTGTAGACAAATGATTTCACACATAAGCTATATCAGCTGTACACAAAATACACACACATACATTCACACGCCCATGTGGGTTTGTTTGAACGTGAATGCGGATGCATGCCTCGAGGGTGTATTTATAGCTGGAAAATGCTTTATAAGCGAGCGGTTATCCGTAAGTGTATTTAAATCTTTGTTAAAAATATAATCAATACATTTTATTTAAATCAAACCTCGTTACTAGAATCATAGACTACTTCTTTGACTGAAGCTGCCCTGATTTCTGTATTGAAATAATTCCACACATACGGTTTCAGTATTTATTCGCTGTAGTATTTGTTTGTATATAATATAATATTCTAGACGTTTAGCTTGTAATTACTCTCGCTAGATATGAGAAAATATTTGGTTGAGAAAAATGTCTGTAAGTGTGTAGTTATCATTGAGTTGATATATTTAAAATCATACACATGCAGTACGTAAGCGGCCATGGCTCTCAATAGAATCTTTTTTTATTTCACATCTGTGAATTTCTGTCTTTTCAGGAAAGATAGAGTGCGTACCCTTTTCGTTCTTGAATTCAGAATATTGTTTTTTGTTAGACTGGGTAGAATTCAATGTTCGAGATACCATTCTACCGTCCGACTTATACGCATAAGAATGTGGCAGATTTATGCATTTCACAATCACAAAAATATTACGCTACAGATTTTAAAAAATATACTGTATTTAATTACAGGAATATTTATACAAATGTGCCTGATTTTTTGAGGTTCTATCTTCTACTGAATTAATATTATTCATCCAGATACTTGTCGAATATATTTCAGTGTACACTTTTTCTTGCTCAGATTGATAGTAGAAAGAGCAATGTAAAGGGATGTATAATATTTTTGTATAAATTATGCAAAAGCATTTGACAATATGCGTCACAAAGAACTGTTTGGACTGATAGTTAAACTTGAGTAATTTGGGGAGGATATTAGGATAACACGGAACTTAGAGTAGGGATAAAACGGCTTCATGTGGATAGAAAATGCATTCATTAAAAGCACAAACATGAAAAGTGGCATAAGACAAGGATGTCGTTTCTCGCCAACTTACTAAAACCTAACAGTAAAGTAATCCTGAATGAATTAAATATTCTACCAGGATTCTTTACGGACGATCACAGATTTTCACGATATTAAATATGCAAATGACAGAATGTTGATAGCAGACAGAGAAAAAAAAGCAACATGAACTCTTACAGAATATAGTAAAGAAAAGCGAGAATCTCTATCTTTTAAATGCAGGATGTGTGTGTGTGTGTGTGTGTGTTTGTGTGTGTGTGTGTGTGTGTTTGTGTGTGTGTGTGTGTGTGTGTGTGTGTGTGTGTAAAGAATGCACGGCTGCAATTTTCGACGGATTCGCACCAAAATTTACATGCACATGCTTCAAGTTAGCGGAGAGTTCACGACCGACTTTGTATTTCCCAACTCCCATCGATAGTGGAAATAATCGATTTTTTCATGCTTCTACGGCAGTTTTCATGTAGTTTGCGGCCCTTTTGTACTGGCCAAAGTGAGAGCCTATAGCTGGCTGCCACGAATAGGCAGGACGATTCTACTGGCCAGCGTGAGAGCCAACAGCTGACTGACATGAATGTTAACTAGCATGCTAACATGCAAAAAATCGATAGCTGTATTCGTCAAAAGTGGGAAAAATTTAAATCTGCATGGCACTTTAATCCAATTGGCTCATTCGCTTGCTTAAACTCAAAGTTGAATCTTACTCCGCTGAACTGGGTTGGGTGTGAAAAAGTATTTGTTGTTAACATTCTTTTCCATTCGGTTTTTCCAGTTACGAGTCTTTTTTTAAAGCTGATCGTTTTGTGTTCGTTTTGTTTAGTTCTTTTTTCGTAACAGATTTAATGTTTAGTATAGAGCTTAGAAAAAATTCGCAATGTGAGTTAGGCAAGAAGTAAGGCATGTAGCAACATCAGCACGACAAAGGGCACTCCTTTAAAGGCAAGGAAGGGCAAAAATATTTTAAGTCACCTGATAGCGATTGGTGTATGAGTCGTACAATTTTTGAATCAAGCACGGGCAACGCCGAGCCATGCAGCTAGTAAAGAACTAAATATCAACTGTAAAAAGACAAAATGTATGGTTGTCAAATATAAAATAATAACAGGCAAAATACGAATTACAATTTCGAGATACCAAGATTCCATAAATGTAAAGATTTTCATATCTAGAAAGTATTTTAAGTGTGTGTGTTTGGGGTGGGGATTGTGACAAGGAAATCCGAAAAAAGAAATTCGGATAGAGAAAGATGCCTCCCAAAAATAAATCAGAGTATCAAGAGAAAGGTTTCATTGGAAACAGAAAAAAGTACTGCGATTTTGTGTAATATCGAGCCACTTAAATGCCAGTGACTGCTTGCCCATCACATCACAGATGGAGAAGAGACATTAGACAATGAAAATGGGGTTCTACAGAAGGATGTTGAGAATACCATGGATAAAAAAATGTGAGCAACGACAAATTTTTAGAGAAAAATCGAAACAAAATGAACATTTATACGTAGCCTCATGAACAGAAAGTTGATTTTTTTTTGGGGGGGGGGCACATAATTAGAAAAGGGGCTTGGAGAATTAGATACGCGTATGACATTTTGAAGGCAAGAGGGGCGGAAGAAACAGTGCATAACGTATTACCGAGATTATGTAAAATGTTGGCAGAACAGGGTTTAGGAGATATAGCTAAAAGACAAACTTAAATAAGGACATTATTTACATTTTTCGGACTATAGTCCTCTTCTTTGTCGCCATATTTATTACAACGTTTAGGCCGTTGTACGCTCCGGCCTTCTTCAGTTGGTTGATATGTTGAACTGAACCCTTTGTTTCGCACACTGGGGTAGACTGTTCAAGGACACTTGGCACAGTGGATAAAGGCGTTAGTTAGATCCAGTGACAGGACCCAAAGAGTATGAGATCAATACCCGGTTAAGGCAGTGGAGAACATGGAGAGGGGAATTAACAGGAGATATCAGATAACTGACACCCATTAAATATGGCACGTGGAACTAGAACAGTCTCCCCCAGTGAGCGAAATAAAGGGTTCAGTTTGACATTCCAACCACCTGAAGAAGGCCGGAGTGTACAACGGCCGAAACGTTGTAATAAATATAGCGACAAAGATGAGGACAATAGTCCGAATAATGTAAATAATGTAAATAATACCTCAACTCAAAAATATAGACAGATATTTAATTAGGACTACAAATGACAGGATTTTATGGAGAGCAAGGATCAAACACGCCCATGAGGAAAACAGAAATTAAAGAGGATATCTATAACCAGTTTATTTATAAATCTATAAACCAATTATTTCCGCTCGGTTGCGCACAGTTTGAATTCAATTGCCATTCCACTCGAATAGATGCCTTACTATAGCTAGGTCTTCAGCTCTACCCCAATATTATACTCGGGTTCGATAAAGGGCAGATCTCTACCTTTCAGAATGCCGTTAGTTCAAACTTTGAACTCAATATTTTCTTCTATGTGATGTGTTCCTCCATAACGTGGGCGATCATGGCTATTAACACCTTCCTACTCTTTATAGCCTTAGTAAAGTTTCTTTTTGGCAATCAGCCCTTATCCCTGTTCTGCCGAGAATTTAGACAAGCTCATTGATTCGATTATACGCTATCTTCTGTCTCTCTTGCCCTCAATATGTCCAATACCCTGTTTTTTTTTTTGATGATTTTAAGTATCTTTTTTGTTTACATCTTCCCTGAAACTTCATCGTTTTTACAGATTTCATTTTCCATAAGGATAAACCTAACAACATTCACATATCTATTCTTGATCGTAGCCAGGACAACAAAATCACAAATGTAGGCGTGTTCACGTACGATTGCATGTTTTTGAAGAATAATTTGATCTTTTCTTGCAAAGACCCAATGATGGCACAGCACTTAGACAGTGTCAGAGAAGAAGAAGATTTTTAAAAGAAAAAGTCGGTTGAATTACTCATTGAATTTCTATTTCCAAACAATATCTATTCAAACTACCTATGCAGAGAAAAAAATCAGTGGTTTATATCAGGTATTCAGAAATCAAACAGCTAGGAAGAATTATCTGCCAAATCTGTTGGCAAATGACTGTACTTCCGCTCGATTCGCTTCTTCACCGTGCATATTTCCTCTTTTCTAAACAACGTCTACTTTCAATATCTGCAATCAGTCTCAATTTCTCCGTAATACTTTTTAGTCCCGTCGTATAATAATGGTCGACGACTGAGCCGTCTGCGTGTTACTTGCAGTTTTGTTTATCAGGTAGTTCGACAATGAACAGAGCAAGAGAAGATTGATTGCAGGATGTGAAGAATCGCAGATAAAAAGCAGTAATAATGTCGGACGGGTTTTGTAAAGCATTGTAATCAAACTAATCATGGTTCTCTGCGATCAGTGTTGAGATCACGGTAATTACCTCCCCTTGATATGACTGGTCTTTCTCGGGGAGAAACTGGCGAATGTGATTAGAGACTGCTTTTTGAAAATAAGGTTGGAGCAAAAATATTGAAATGCAATAAATGACAGAGAAAAGAGGAGGGAGGTGGGGGGTCTGCTCCAGAAATGTCAACTCTAAAAATGGTGATTACGAAAGAAAAGCTGTGAGTAGAGTGCATATACCAGAAATCCAAATGGCCGCGAAAATAAATGTTTTAGTTTACTTTTTTATGTGATAGTCAATAGATTAACAAGAATCGAATTCGTTGTAGGGAACTAGAATTACGAAAGGAGGTGCCGCATAGCACTATTATGTAGAGTTGATTATAGGTATCGCGTATGAGTGCAGGTCACAAGGTCATCCGACCACAGATAGAAATAGGCTGAGATAAATATAGCAAGAAGATGTTAGTGAAAAATCTAATATGTAGATTGATAAAAACATACCGACATCAGATACATGATTTTAAAGTGTCAGTATATAATATATATATATATATATATATATATATATATATATATTTTAAAAAAATATGATTCTTGCATAAGAATTCCCATGTTTCAAAAACGAGAGCCGAAAACCTCAATATAATTATTAAACTTTCACTTGAGGATGAAACAGGGCTAGATACTTTAACTAAATTTAATTTTAATAATTATATTGAAGTTTTCGGCTCTCGTTTTTAAAACATGAGAACTCTTATGTAGCGAAGGAATCATATTTTTTGAAAAATAATTATAATTCAAAGCTCTACTTCTGTATGGAGCACTGTTTTTAAAAATAAAATCAAAATACTAAAGAACTCCGGATTATTTACCTAACGTGTTCTTTCATATTTTTCTACATATCTGCACACACACACACACACACACACACACACACATATATATATATATATATATATATATATATATATATATATATATATATATATATATATATATATATATATAGATATAGAGAGAGAGAGAGAGAGAGCTTTTTTAAATACACATGGAGACTAAAGTAATGGAAGCCTCACTAATAAAAAAATCCAACACTTGGTAATATCAATTATGAACACGAGCACAATGTTCTGACCGCGTTTGTGAAATAAAATTAAAATATTCCTATAACTCTAGCGATTTACATAAAATAATCCATGCATTCATTTAAAAGTAAAACAAAAATTATACCTCCAGAAAAGAAGAAAATTTTAAGAAGATATGAAAAATATTAAAATAAATAAAAAACATAACCACAATACCTTGTCAGTCATTTCTATCAAGCTTTTATAAAAGGGGATTATTCCCCATATACAGAATTATTATAGAGAGAAAGACAGACAGACAGATAGACAGAGACAGAGAGAAATGAAAAAAGAAAGAAAGGAGGAAAAAAAGATAGAAAAATAGAGAGAAAGGAGAGTTCTTTGAATTTACTGCTATTCTGGCTACGGCGCGATTGTATTCTATCGGCAAATATTGGAATTGGCTCGAGCCTATATATTGCGGTCACTTTTACACAAATATCTTTGGGAAAGGAACGAAACCATCCCTTCTCCGCCACACAATTATGATAATTATTCTTGGGTAGCAAGCAGTCAAAGAGAAGGAGCAATTCCATATTGGAGAATGCAACAGCAAGCCACACCATTTCCATACCCAAGAATGCATTTCAGTTTATAATAAAATAATAATGCATACTTGGAGAATCGTGACCGTTTCCTTCATGGAGGTATTATAATTTATGAAATATATTTTTATATAATTAATTGTACACAACTACATAATAACTAAAAATGCATAAAAATCAGAAAAAATAAATTAATACAAATAAATCACATTTATCCAATTTAATGGATTAAAAAGTATTCATATAATACAAAAAATGCATAATCTTCATTTAACACTTTGTAGAATCGCCATTATTCACTTCTGCAGCAACAAACCTCTTCTTGTAGTTCTCAATTAATGATTTGCAAATTTTAGTTGTTTTGTTCCATTCTTTTTCGCATATGGTCTTCATATCTTGAATGTTTGTTAGAGCTCTCGATTGGATTAGAATTTTGAAATTGCGGCACAGATTCTTGATTGGGATTAAATCTGGGGACTGACTTGACCATTTCAGGATATTTACATTATTTTCAGCAGGCCATTTCTTCGTAGATTTTTCAATGTTCTTTTAGGAAGATCCAATCAAGTTCAGGTTTTTTTAACCGAAATCATTACATTTTCTTCCAAAATATTTTGATATGCTGCGGCATTCATTCTACCATCTATTATTGATATGTTGCCAGTAAATTTTGCAGAAAAAAACATCCCCAAGCCATGATGCTGCATCTATCAAATTTCACTGTTGGAACTGTGTCCTTCTGTTTGAAAGCATTGCCATCTTTCCTCCATACAGGAATTCTAGAATTACGTTCAAACACTTCAATTTTGCTTTCGTCTGCCCATAATACACTTTGCAATACGGTTTTTTTCTTTATCGTTATATGCACGAACGAATTTCAACTTGACGTCTCCGTGTCTTTTCAATGGCAGTGTGGTTTTCCGAGGGAAACGTGTTGTTAGATTGTTCAATTGAATTTCATTTCTTATTGTCCGTTTAGTGGCACGGATTCCTGATGAAAGGTGAATATCCTGCAACTCCTGATGAGTAACCATTAAAATTTGTTTAATTTGACGCATTAATTTCCTCGAAGATCTTGCAGAAATCTTCCGTGGAGTACCTGTTCTTCTTTGGTTTTCAACAGTTTTGAGTGTTTTATATATTGCAGTGAATGACTTAATGCTAGTAAATGGAATATTCTCGTTATTTTAGATTTTCCTGTAACTTTTCCCTTCTTTCCAGAGCTTAACTATCAGTTCTTTTTGTTAATTTGCCATTTCTTTACGTCTTGATGATAACCTTCTTGCCAGAATATCAGTTACAGAATGTTCTTTTTGTAATTTTTAGGCAAAAAATAACTACTGATATTATTATTGGAACTTTCTAGAATATTCCACTGGAATAATCTAGAGTATTAAAGCAATTAGAAATTTTAAATCTGAAATTTGTATTATAGGAATACTTTTTCAACTATTAAAATTGATCAATGGGATTTATTTTTAATAAATCAATTTTCCTGTTTTCTATGCATATTTAGATATTACGCATCTGTATTATGCATTTGTATGTGCACAAATATTTGTCCCCCATACACACCCACTGTACATTTTGAAGATTTTCAGCCAAAGCAAGGCCATAAAAACGATTAGGATGCAAGCGGTTATTGGAAGTGAATGAAACTGCGTGGATCGTTAAAGGACAGTATTCAAGGGGACAGAATATGACGAGTGATATTGCATTCAAATTTTTCGAAGATCTTAATTTACAGGAAAGCAAGAAGCCAAAAGATAGTATCGCAAGAAAGTATTATCATAGAATATATTGGGACAAGTAGAAATTTCATAAGTGGAATTATGAAACCTAGCTGCCAATCTAGTAGCATGCTTAAATTTGTGAAGTTAAGGTGTCGACAAACAAAGTTCATCAGAAAAATTACCCTGAAAATATTTGTAGAAGACAGATAGGTAAGCCTGGTTACGGTGGTGGGTAAGCAACTGAATATAGGATGCCAGGTCAAACAGTTAAACTTTCGGATTATATATATATATATATATATATATATATATATATATATATATATATATATATATATATATATATATATATTCAAGCATGTTTTCGTTTAATAAGCTGGGCATATTATGTCTATTCATCTTCATTTAATCCTCTCGTCTCTAATTTTTGGATAAAATTCTTAATGTTGTTATTAAATTCATTAAGGAAGACTCTTTTCATTTCTGTTATTTTCCCAAGTATTTTTAATCTCATCTGCGATTCAGGTGCGAATTTTAAGACCCCAAATTAATGCAATTTATAGCTGTGAATTTTTTTTGCAAATGCGAATGAAACACGCTATAATTATAAACACGAATGAACGCGCTTCATTATAATTAAAACTACGGCACATTTCTTAATATATTCAGATTATTCAACTAAACATGCTTAAATGAATAGACTGCTTAAGTATACATTATATATATGTGTGTGTATGTGTGTGTGTCTGTGTGTGGGATTAGTAAATCGCCCGTCATCCATCACCATAGGGCTAATACGAGCGATGTTTTGTTTTTTTCAGTGGTGCCAGTTTCAGGACATCCAGAGCCTCGGTTATCTTCAAGACTCGGCCCACTTTTACACTGGTGATAAAGCTTGAGTGTCATCCAGTAATATAGCAACCTTGTCAGCATGAATGTCCTTGGAGGTACTTGATGCCACATTCTGTCCATTTCTAAGACAAGTCGCTACTAATTACATATAACGTCTTCATTGAATAATCAAATGTCGTATTGCCTTCACAGAAACAATGCAGTTATTAATAAGAAAAAAGTATACTTTCCAGCTAAGACTCGGATGTATTTGATGTTCTGCTTTGGTTTGGTTTCTTTTACGGCATATCAGCCTGAATGGATTATTTAATGCCGACAATATTTTCATTGCTGGCAATATTTTTTTATTCAAAATATATTGCTGATAATATGTTTTCTTTAAAAATGTTTTGATGGTAATTGTTTTGTTTCAAAAATGTATTGCTGGTAATATTTTTTTTTAAATGTACTGTTGGTGATATTTTTTTAAATGTATTGCTGGTAATATTTTCCCCAAAATGTATTGCTGGCAATATTTATTTTCAAAAATATATTGCTGGCAATATTTTCTTTTTCAAAAATGTATTGCTGGTAATATCTTTTCCCAAATATATTGCTGGTAATATTTTTTCCCAAAATGTAATGCCGGTAATATATTTTTCTTCTAAAATATACTATTAGTATGTTTTTCAAAAATGTATTGCTGATATTTTTTTCCCAAAATTTAATGCTGTTTTTTTTTGTTTTTTTTTTCGTTTTTTTCAAAAATTTATTGCTGGTAATATTTTTGTCCCAAAATGGTTTTTGCTAGTAATATTTTTTTTTTTTCAAAAAAATATTGCTGGTAATATTTTTTCCAAAAATATATTGCTGGTAATATTTTTTTCCCAAAATGTATTGCTGGTAATATTTTTTATTCAAAAATATATTGTGGGTATTTATGTTTTTCAAAAATGAATTGCTGGTAACATTTTTTTCTTCAAAAATATATTGCTGGTATTTTTTTTTCAAATATGCATTGCTGGTATTAAAACCTATTTTTATACTTTCATTGTGTTTCATACTTGTGGGGATTAACTATTTACCATTACCTGGGACCCTGACAGGTGCTACCAACCTGGGTCAGGATGGAACTGGGAGCACCAGCAATTAAGAGGTGGTACCACGATCTTAAATAACTTCTGATCAAAGACCTTGCTGTAGGATGTAGTTTATCGTCTTACCCAGGACGGGAATGAAGTTTATCGCTATACATAGGACGGTTATACATTTGGAATTGATATATGCTTATATATTGGTGCGCGAGTACCTTCAGGATTTAATAAGAGACTTTTCTTTTTTTAATATCCGAATTTTTCTTTTTTTTTTTTTTTTTGGAGGGGGGCAGCATTATTAATAATAACTATGCCGAAGTTGATTAAGTAAGATGTAATACTTCTACTGTAATAGATAAATATCGTTTATATAATTTCTACGTTGGTTTCATGAAATAGCAAAGAACATATATTTTAAAGAGGAGGAAAAGGATTATGTAATCGAGACAACTAATTCCACTGATATCGATTTGGTATTACTGAGATTCGTTTGATGAACTCCAATGACTTATCCCTTAAATCAATCCGATGAGACCTTGTTTGAGGAACTGCTCTTCCTGATCCAGGATCTTTCCTTCCCATCCGCATAAACTATGTCTCCTGCTCTGTATGTCTCTACCTCGAGTGGCTCCATGTCTTTATACAAAGTTAATATAAGTGTAGAAAATAGTTAGATATGTGCAGTGCGTGATACACCTTAATAATCTATCATAGATGTGATTGATCACGGTCCTCCACAACTACCAATTCTTTATAGCTCTAAACTAAATTAGACGCATTACCCTTATACTCTTGTTTACATAAACTTCATTCACATAAATATCCATTCACAAAAGATCTCTTGGAGGCTTACTTGTCACGTCTCTCTACCCCTCAAAATATTCTATGTGTATCACATTCCACAATACTTCTTTTCTCTTTATGTGTCCTTAAAGTGAATATTTTAATACTTCGTCGATTTTCTTTATATCTTCCTCGATTTTCAAATATTCAGTCATTTTAAATGGGATAATGAATGGCTTGTATATATTAATGCTACCAAAACGAAGTTACTATCCTTTAATCGAGATAGATAAACTTTCTTTCCTGCTATCAACATGGCTGATGCTAAGCTCCACGAAAGCAGCACATTTCATCTCCTTGCTCTCATGTTTTCCACTGACATCAAATGAAGTGAATATACTGAATCAATCCGCCGGTACGAAATGCAGATAATAAAACAGTATATCGGTACACCTTCAAGAATCTAGATGACCAGAATTTGGCAGTTGACCTCTCTTCTGACCTAGCTCTAAAAGCTCAGTGGTGGTGGGGGGGTACTTGCTGGTCATATTCAATGCCACGGAAATCAAATACCGTAATTCCCTATGTATAATACGCCGTCAGGCATAATACGCACACTTAAAATTGTGCTTAAAGTGTGTGAAAATGCCTCTACTCACGCATAATACGCACCCCTTGTTGGCAATCAAACCCTATAAATTGTACCTCTCCAATTTCATTACGGCCAGCACTTCCTACACTTATCTAAAAAATGTTTTAAAACATAGAATATTATTAAAACATAGAATATATTATTGTTTTACGATAATTCTTTTTTATTATTTTACGGCAATTTTTTAAAGATATTTTTGTATCTGTGCATAATACGCACTCCTGATTTTGCTCATAATATATTAGCGGAAAATGCGTATTATTCATAGGTAATTACGATCCGCGACGTTCCAATTTCACCAAGTGGAAAGTGAATTTTAAGCTATCGTGAAGTGTCGATGTTCTCTCAGGGAGGCCTCTTGCTTTGAACCCGTATTAGGTCTTAAACTCAACTCATACTTCTAGTAGTTCATACAATCCATTGCTGGCAAAATGGTCAGTTTTTTGCATTGCTCCAGTAAGTACTTTCTATTCTCTAACCTTATAAGAGGCAGATCAGGCCAAAGATGCATTACTGCTGCAATATAAGGACAGGAGATTCCCAGTGTTCACTTTTCAGAGTTCAAAAGCTAGAGTTCAAAAGCTTTTCCACGCCATTATCTGAAACGTAGCAATATTCTTGCTACTCTATCTACGTTTCCATGTAAAGTGTTAAGATTAAATATATTCCTTAGTTTCATCTTATTCTAACGTTCATGGCTAAGATCCATCATGCCACACTCATTGCATCTAAACATTTTAATTGTATTTGTATTCGATTTGTGAGATGCATGTTTCACTTGAGCATCTTCATCCTACAAACCACTGCATTGTGGAACCGCCTCCCAAGGCAGCTACAATTTTAACCTGTTCAAGTCTAAATGTAAGCGTTTGCTTCTCCACATATCCTTATAAATTGTCTCTTTTATTCTTTAGCCATCAAGATCGAATGGATAAATACATTGGAAACTATCTTTCAACGATAGACTGCTGAATTAGCATGAAATAACTTGATAAAATCGCTTACTGTGCTCGTCACTCACAACAGCTCTATTTGGGATAAAAATCAAGATGCGAGTCTAAATAAGCTATTTCCCACGACATGTTACGGTCAACATGTTTTGTGTGTCTTTA
>CAHIKZ030000355.1:2200000-2280000 GCA_903632075.3 Acanthosepion pharaonis | reverse complement strand
AAAGGTTATCGACCGAGCAGAGAAATTGAAGGAGAAATGAAAGGAGAGTTTCCCCGACGTATTTTCAGCCAGCCTCGAGAGATGGCGGCCAAAATCGAACTAAAAGAAAATGTACAACCCATTTTCAAGAAGAAAAGAAATGTATCTTTCGCATCATTCGAAAAGATAGATGAAGAGTTGAATAGACTTGTGAAAACTGGTATATTGACAAAGGTGGAATATGGTCAACGGGACGCACCTACGGTTTACGTGAAAAAGAAATCGGGTGAGATACGAGTATGCGTTGATTTCTCGACGGGATTGAATGCAGCGATTAAGGATTATCACTATCCTCTCCCTAGTCCAGAGGAAGTTTTCACAAAGTTGAAAGGAGGAAAATTTTTTATCAAAAATAGACTTGAGCGAAGCATACCTACAAGTACCAGTAGATGAGGAAAGCTCGAGGTTGTTAGGCATAAACACACATAAAGGATTAAATAAGTTCAGGAGATTACCATTCGGGATCAATTTCGCGCCGGCGATATTTCAGCAAATAATGGACGCTATGACAGGCGGACTGAATTTCACGATCGCATACCTTGATTATATCCTGATAAATAGCAAACATTGGGAACACGTTCAAGAGGTTTTCAGGCAGATATAAAATTACGGTTTTAAGGTAAAGAAAAATAAATGTGACTTATTTATGAAGGAGATAATATATCTGGGCCATATTATTAATGAAGAACGTAGAAGACCAAACCCAGAAAGAGCCACAGCAATGAAAAAAAATGTTGGCTCTAAAATATTTAGCCGAGTTAAAAAGCTTCTTGGTCTTAGTAAATTATTATCAAGAATTTATTCTTAACATGCACAAATTACCCGCACCACTAAACGAACTGTTGAATTAGGAGAAAGTTTGGGAATGGTCATATGAATGTCAGAAAACTTTCGACAAAATCATTAAGACTCTAACAGCAGATTTATTTTTAGCGCATTATGATCCAAAATTGGAAATAATAGTCGCGGGTGACGCGAGTGCCTATGGTGTTGGGGCATAAAATGCCGGATGGGACACCGCGCATGCGTCAAGAACGTTACTACCAGCCGAAAAAAAATTACTCACAAATCGAAGAAGAAAAGAAGCGCCGGGGATTATTTTTGCGGTTACAAGGTTCCACAAATATATTTACGGTAGAGTTTTCACCTTGCTGACGGACTATAAGCCGTTACTAACAATATTCGGATCAAAGAAAGGTCTACCTGTCTACACTGCTAATAGATTACTAAGATGGGGGACGATTTTACTAAATTATAATTTCAAATTAGAGTATCTTCCATCAAAGGAAGATATTAGAACATCACTATGTAGTACAATTCGAAACCTCCCCATCACATTACAGAAAATAAGAAACGAAGCAATGAATGACGAATTTATAACGGAAACGAAAAAAAAAACTTACAGGGAAAGATAAGCATATATCAGACTGGTTTTCGTTATGTGATAATGTTCTGCTAAAGAATGAAAGAGTAATAGCCCCGAAAACGCTACAAAGTGAAATCCTCAAGGATTTTTACATGGGCCACCCAGGAAAGAACAGGATGAAATCCTTAATAAGAAGTTACGTGTACTGGCCAAACATAGATCAAGATATTATGCATATGGTGGAAAAATGCAAGGGCTGTTCCTTAGCAGTCAAGGCACCTCCAATCACTCATAAGCCATGGCCGAAGACAGATCGACCGTCTCACGTACATTCATATCTGCTCATGTACGTATGAATGTATGTGAGAGATTCATGGAAAATTAAGTTTAAATATAGTAAAATCGACCTTGCTAACCGAACGCGCCTTTGTGGCCAAATCGGTAAAGGCACGTCAGGCTAAATGACGTCTCCGTATGGGATACAGGTTCGAATCCTGAAGGAGTACGAATATTATCTGTGAAAATTTCTCAGACATTCGGGCCGGTAAATGTTGTTTAATTCTGTTTATTATAAACAGAGCATTTACGTAAATATTTGTATCTATAAAAAGAATGTATAAACATAAAATTTCTTTATATATATATATATATATATATATATATATATATGTGTGTGTGTGTGTGTGTGTGTGTGTATATATATATAATATATGTGTGTATATATATATATATATATATATATATATATATATGACTTACCAAATTTCCGATGTCAAATAAGCTCTCTTATTTCCATCAGCTAATTTCACGGTTCATATTTCAGTCTAACTCTACTCTTTTTCTCTTCTCTTCTATTTTTTCGATTACTTCATTTATTTTTATTTCCTTTCACCATTATTTACTTTTGCGTTAAGCTACCTCAATGCAACCGACTCTCATTCGATTTATTACCTCCGCCCCATATCCACACCGACCATTTCTCTTCAGTTGGCCGCCTGTCCATCTGTCTGTCTTTTCTGCCTCGATCTGGTCTCGCATCTATCAAATCTAAACGGTTCCACGTCCGCAACACCTATTCACTGCCAACTCTTATTCCACAACCCCATTATATATTCCCCATCCATTCTTCGCTTAACAAATGGAATTGTCTAATTCTCTCAGACAGTGAACGAACTGGACAAGTTATATTAATCTTATGCAGATCACTGGAAGACATCCAGAAATATTGTAATTTTTCACAATCGGGTTTCCACAATTCCTTGTATTATTTATTCACGTCATAGCATATCTTTGGTATATGATTGTGAGTTTTAACGAACTTGTTGGTCTAGAAATTCCTTCGTCTCTACGTTTGGTGGTAAGTCCGCAAGACCAATGGATACTGATAATAAAAGGTCAAGTAGTTTTGAATGCAATAACCAGAAAGAAACGGAAAATTGGAACTGAATTTCGAGGTTTCCCAAAATAAAACACTATTCTCATTCTAGAGTAATCTTGGAACATTGCTGACAAATAAATGTTTAAGAAGATTTATACCATTATTTTATTACTCTTTAGTCGAACCAGTACACCAGTAGACAAATGAAGATTTATACCATTAGGATCTTACTCTTTACTCGCCGTGAACTTTCAGGACGTGGACTATCATAACTTTCAGTCATTTTTTCTTTTGTAACACTTAGGAAAGTTTGTTATTTTTATATAATACATAACCTCTGTTCGGCAATCATTTACACCAGCTCGTTGCTTTCCTGTATCCCGTTTGCCTTGCCAAGTAAGTGTAACATTTCCAATTTATCTTTCTGTGCCTACGTACAAGCGACCTTTTCATTACGTCGTTGCTTACGTGCTCATTCGGTGACATTCACAGTATCTTTCCGTAGAAAGAGATTTCTGTTGATTCAAGTCATTTCTTCATCTTTGAGGAGATTGTCCAGAACGCAATGTCATTAAGCAGGTCCGATATTATATAATAATTCACTGTCCTTATCTTTGGGTCTCATGTTTCTTAATATTTTGCTCACCTCATTCGCTATACCAATGAGTCCAGCTATTCCAATACGCCTTCGGCATTCGGTGACACAGTTTTCGTCGTCTGTTAAAAGACTTCCAATATATTAAAATGGTTATTTTCAGGTCAGAAAGAAAAACAATTTCTGATTTTAATGCTTAACAAAGTTGAGACGCCTAGTCAATAAAAATTCTTTAAAATTTTATTTAATTTTTACACTTTTTTCAGGCTTTTTATGCTACTAAAACACACGCGCAGAGAAATACACACACACGCACACACATATATATATATGTATATATATTTAGTTTGACTGATGTGAGTGACACATATATATGTATATATTTAGTTGGATTGATGTGAGACTGTGGCCCTGGTTTCAGGCTATTTGCGATCGTCAGAGAAAACCTGACGATCTTAAATAGTGTGAAACCCGGGGTCACAATCTCACATAATATATATATATATATATATCTATATATATATATCGTATATATATCGTATATATATCGTATATAAATATATATATATCATATATAAATATATATATGTGTGTGTGTGTGTTTGTGTGTGTATTTAGGCAGCAATCCTTCTTTCATGCACATTTCATTGAATACGACAGACAAGGTGTTTTTATACCATTTCTCATGCGATCTATTTTTTTTTCAGATGATAAATTATATAAAAATTGTCCGAATATTCTTTTTATCCGAGCACTTCCGGCTATACATTTAGCCATTTTCATGCATTAAATATTTTAACTGTTAGATTAGAAATAGTTTGTTGCATGTAAGTTTTATAAAATGTTTTTATTTTTCAAAACAAGATAGTATGTCCATGTTCATAGTTAATATTATTAAGTGTTGTTTATTCTTTTGTTTTTATTAATAAGGCTTCCATTATTTTTAGCCTTTTTATACATGTAGATGATGCTATTATATTAGTGTTGTCAACAAGTATGTTACGAATAGTGTCTGGTAGGTCTCCATGAATATTTAAATTAAATCTAATTGAGATATGATCAGGAAGATTTAGTGTGATTCTGCGTGTCAAACATGCTGTAATGTGGCCTATATAATTATTTTCGAATTTTGTTTGATTAGGAATACAATTTCTTAGAGGGCATTTAATTTCGTAAATAATATTTACCCTATTTAATTTTGTTCTCGGAGGTGAATTTTTATTTTTAACTATAAGTTTAAAGGTTTTAATTTTTTTGTAATAAACAATTAATGTAATTTTTTTGCCATTGTCAACAGATACTGTGAATGTTTTTACAATGCTCTTAATTCTACTTTTGTCTTGTTTATAATTTTCGTACATTCGTTTTATATAAAAATGTTATATATATATATATATATATATATATATATATATTGCTTTTCCCCTTAGTCGCTTTCTTGATTAGGCTGAAATTATTATATATATATATATATATATATATATATATATATATATATATATATATATATATATATAAATAAATATACTTTTAAGGTGTGTTATATTAATGGGATAAAGTCCTGAATTTCAGAGACAGAGCGTATGAGAATATAATATAGAAGTAAACATTGAAGTCTCCCACGCAGATGTGACAGGCTGTATCATGATGCGCAATCGTCAGGTCTGACGATTGCGCCTCGTATGATACAGCCTGTCGCCTCTGAGTGTTGATAATCTTTTACATCATATATATATATATATATATATATATATATATATATATATATATATATGCAAACGGTAGATAATGAGAGAAAAACACTTTTAGGGGAGAGAGAAAGATAAAAGCTCTTCTGCACACATGTTGCCTCTCTAGTCATTTATATTAATAAAGTACTTCTTTAATTTTCTATCAGTTAAAGAAAAAAATTTATGGCCCGTCTCTGAATCCCATTCATAGAAAATTATAAGATTTGTTCATTTGCTCAAATTTTGTGACGTGGATCATCTTATGAAGTGGAATGTTTTATATATATTTTTTATATATACGTAAACTGTATATACACATACATACATACATACATACATATATATATATATATATATATATATATATATGATTAGTTAAGTAACGAAAATCTTAGAAATCCGTATGGATAATTCAAATATATATATATATATATATATATATATATATATATATATATATATATATATATATATATATATACTGGTGTGCCTATGATGTAAAGAATGACAAAAGATGTCAAGTAGATGTTTTCATACTTCTTCACTATTATTAGATATTGTTGCCCACTCGACTTTTTAATTCTATATAGAAATAGTATCGAAAAGTCCGTTTTATCCTTGCGTCAAAATGATGGATATGTTCTGTTTAGACCAGTGTCTTAAAGGAAGACACTGGTTCAGTTTGTACCAGAATCTAAAAGGCATAAACAGTTCCAGTTTATATAAGGGTATATAATGGTAGAGATATGCCTGATTAGACACTGGCCCATGTTGATCATGATTTAAAATGGAAGGCAGTTTCGTTTTATGAGATAAACCAAGTCTGTGTCTTCTTTTTGAAATTCAAAAACAAAATGTACAAAGAGGTAAAACTGTTTGGTCTGATTTTAAGCAGATTTAAAAAGGCAGACACAAGTCCAGTTTACAAAAGATTAAAAAAAAAAGGAAAATATATGTTAGGTATACTCAATTCAAAAGGGTAAGAAAAGATCGGATTTACAAAAAAAACAAAACAAAATAGCTAATAAATGTTTAGTTTATATTATATTTAAATATTATTAGCTGGTGAAATGAAACTTGATAGGAAGTGGGTAAAAACGGAAAACATAATTACCTTCTAAGTATCCGATGAAGGGGTGTCCACTGAAAAAAAAAAAAAATGAAAAAAGAAAAAATCACCCGTAAACGGCTTAAATAGATTTCGCACCGTTGTGATTGGCTGTTGGTCAATCTCCAATCAAATGTGTGATAACGGGGTAGATTTATAGAAGTCAGTGTCTAGAAGCATTTTTTAGAGGGTGTTTCATAGTCTGATCAGCTCTGAGGGGGTCGATTTGGTGAGGTCAGTATGAGGTTTGAAAGACCCGAAACTGCCCAATGATCCATCTCCAGAACATCACTGACGACGCCCTCTAGCGCTAAAAGAGCGTATATTCAAAGCAATGGCAGACGCAGGCCCAGTTTTACGCCAGGTCCGGTTTCGCGCCATAGTCACACATGTATATACAGCTGTGGGTTACATTAGATTCAGAAAGGCAGATACAAGTACGGTTTGTACCTGAGTCTGCAACTTTCCAATGAGAAGATCGCTCTTTTTGCTTGAGTATTGCATATCTGCAATGCATGCCCTAGACCCATAATAAGGCTCACCGATACGTCAATGATATCCCTGCAGTATATCTTATAACCATCTTTTGTTGATATGCCACTGCCCGCACGTGTCACCAAATCAAGGGGGTATATTTATCGTAAAAATGATTACAGATATTACAGAACATTATACAAAAACGCAAATATATACAACGTAAATGAAGAATTATAAGTCTTCTACAAGGCCAATCTTAATATTTCCAAATGAACATTGGCTTAACAGATAATCCGGTCATGCAATGTCATGACACAACAAATACCATTAAGATTACAAACATTTCTTAGCCACTTATTATATTCTTTACAGAAGTCTGGAAAACGATCCCAAGCATTAATATTATTTCTTGAATAATCCATTGAAAAGAAATGATAATCTTATTTTTATGGCAGAATGAACAAATTGCATGAAAAGTAGCGTAAAATCAAAAAGGTAAGAAGCTTTCAAAACTTATGTAAGGAATTTATTTTGCATTTTATAAAAAAATGTTCGTAACATTAACATCGAGCATATAAAAATGAAAAATCACTTAAAATAAAAATATTCTATTTTAAATATATTCTGCAAAATAATATCCATTAATATGTGAGCGAAAATAAATTTATTTTCAAAATGTACAGTTTGCTGAATCTATGGATGCGTACTTGAATTTACATGTGAAAGCATTTTTACCTACATATATTATCTAACAGCGTTGTCTTTGCTATAGATACAAAAGAGACAAAAAAGGTATAAATAAAATGAATCTATTTAAAGATTAAAAATATGAATCTGGAGAGTGAATTTATGATTAAATACTAAATTGTTTATACATAAATATATCAGTGTACCTGCATGTATATATATATATATATATATATATATATATATATATATATATATATATATATATAAGCGTGTGCGTGAGTCTGTCTCATATGTGCTTAATAAAATAAATGACTTCCATCATGCACACATAAAGTCAATATATATATATATATATATATATATGTGTGTGTGTGTGTGTGTGTGTGTGTGTGGGTGTGCATGTGTGTGTATATATATTATTCGATTTACTTTTTAAACTGACATATATACATATAAATATTTAGTTTAATACTGGATTTAAATTTAGGCCCAACGGACACACACACACACACACACACAGACACACACACACATATATATATATATATATATATATATATATATATATTATTGGATTTGCTTTTTAAACTTCATTTTTAGTGGATAGCCGCATCTAAATTTTTTTCAATAAATATGTTGTCCTCCGATCGTCGTACTCGAGAAAAATTCTTAGACAAAATCTACCTAGTGGCAGGTTTCGAAACTACGTTATTTGATCTCTCATCTACGAAGAGCTTCTCAAGTGATCAATTTTCTATTTTGCTTGTTTTAGTTTTTGATCTCTCAGCTACGTAGAGCTTCACAAGCAACCATTTTTTTTATTTTGCTTCTTTTATTTCATCACTAAATATGGTTCATTATGAGTATAGCAACTATGTTTTAAAAAATCTAAAATACCAACGTTTTAAATCACTTACATCATATATTTTTTTAATTCCAGTTGTATAGTTACAGTTGTCTTCCTTAGGCAAGATAACACCTTCATAGTTTTACTTTCAAATTTATTATTACGAGTGCATTCATACGTGTTTATAATTGAAACAGATTGCGTTTCGTGTGTATTTACCAAAAAAATTTACAGCTCTGAATTACATTTATTTTTTTGTCTTAGCAATTAATCCCTGAAGATGATCTTGGATGAGATTGGTAAAATAAAAGGAATGAAAAGAAACACGGCGACGTCCTTAATGAATTTAATATCATTAAGAAGTTGATCCGAGTATTAAAATAAATATAAATAGTCATAGTATACCCAAATGATTCAACTAAACATGCTTGAATGAAGATATTCTGTTTTAATATGCATATTATATATATATATATATATATATATATATATATATATATGTGTGTGTGTGTGTGTGTGTGTGTGTGTGTGTGTTTGTGTGTGTGTGTGTGTGTGTGTGTGTAGTTCACTGCTAAAACAAGCAGAACACTTTTTTCTCCTGATAATGGCCATTCTGAACGAAACTAGTTGAGGAGTATAATTGAAATAATAAAAACGAAAGAATATTAATATACAATCCAACGTGTCTGAAAATTTTAATTTTTTAATATTTTTTGTTGTTCAAAGCACACACACACACACACATATATATATATATATATATATATATATATATATAGATAGATAGATAGATAGATAGATAGATAGATAGATAGATATGTCATCGTACATGTGTGTTATTTTGCCAAGATTCAGTCCGATTTTCTTTCTTGGACAAGATATTTTGGCGAATTCCTTCGACTGATTGATGTGGAATTTTTCGAAATTCTTTCTATTTTAGAAGAAAGTCAAAATCTTATCCCATAACAAAAATTATCATCAGTCCTTCCCTTCTAGATCTTTAACCTTTCAGTAGAGCACATTCGATCAAACATTCGATCAAACATTATTCCACTCTGTATTATGCATTAGTTCGTAGTACGATTGGCCATGAACGTTATTTCAATTCAATATATCATTCTTTCTTTACTTCCGTATAATTTCATTCTTATGCATTTATTTATTCATTTATATTTTACATTATTTCTTTATTCATTCCTTTTTTTTGCCTTTCATTGTTTCTTTCGATTTCTCTTTCTTTTTCTATTGTTTCTTTCTTTTTTTCTTTCTCGTTCTTTCTTTGTTTTTTTTTTCTTTTTTGCAATTTACAATGTCAACATATTCTGAAGGCCGTTCCTTTGAGTTCCCTCTCTGATTAGACTCTTATATATTTGAGAAATTTCTCTTGGCCTGTATTGAATTGAAATAGTAAATTTAATCAATCACCATACAACGTTTAATGTAAAGTTAATCAGCTCAGAAGGTGGAAATAGCTCGCCGATTTCAATCCCGGTCGAGTTCGTTCCTGTTCTTTTAAGACGATGTAGAAGCGCATAGATCTGTCTCTTCTCCTCCCAGTCTTGGATATGGTATATTCTGACTGTAGAACCGTGAAATTATCAATGAAAATACAACCTACTATTTTTCCAAAGAAATCATATCAATTCATTGATAATACAGAAAATAAATATGTGAACAGTCAACATTATCTCATACCTGAAAGGACATGACATCGAAAAAATATGATCGGGATATTCAGTGAGTATGTGTTACAAGTAGAAGTAAAACAAAGCAGATAAGAGTAGAATAGAAATGAAAGGTCTCATTAGATAAAGGGGAATTTCCACATACAGACATAAGTTAACTCGCCCATTGTTATATAAACAGGCGAGTGACCAGAGGACAAATGTTATTTTGTATTTGTATCTCGTTGGTACGAGAATAAAGGAATTACTATTATAACTGCTGTTATTTTATATGGGAACAAGATACGTGGATCTATCTTATCAAAATAAGGCATGACATCTGTACTAAGCGGAACCTTCAATTTGATTGCTCAACTCATGCAACAACTGATAACACTACTAAGAGAAACTATGGCCCTTCGGACCGACGAAACACCTAACGCGATGCAAACGTCCATCACACACAAAAAAAAAAAACGGACCGTCCTGTCATTGAATTCATCGCTACGGACAACGACTAAGCATTATTCCTTGACGCTTTCACTCGGTATAAGGATATGTGTAAACTGACCAACCCTGTCGAAATACGCAATGAACTGAGAAATTCCTTATAGGTGCTGAAAATGTATATTCGAGTACGGAGGAAAAGCTTTTGTCACAGCTCCCATTCAGTGTGGTAAAAGGCTCGTAAGAGCACGTTCATCGTTAGAACTTTCATTTTGCACTTCAGGCAGAAGTTTAGTCAATCACTCATTTTTAGCAAAGATACGAGCTCAAGCCCCGTTTTGCTCGTTCAGAATTAATTTTTCCAACATGGAAGGCTGTGGTCATCGTGTCGACTACTCATGCCACATGATAGCTGCAAATATTGCTGGAATCGCCAATAACTAGCAAAAAGTTTGGGCGAGATTGCCAACCACTCGAGCAAACTCGGCAGCTTGGAAACGGCGGAAAATCAGCTGCACGGTTACTAAATATCTTTAACCCGTTATCCTTGTCCTACCTACAAATATCTGGCTGCGAGCACCGTGGGCTTCGATAACCCCGAAGAACTAATGTACCAACTTCTACGCCGAATAATAATCAATGTGTAGGTTGTGAGAAGACAATCCACCCAGATGGATCAATTCGTAGGAGAGATTGACCAGCAGCTAAATTGGTCTGTTATAATTGCGGTATTAGGGGTCAAGTAAAAACGGTATGCAAGAAATCTACTAAAATCGAAAGTTAAACCCAAACCAGATGAACAAATTGCGAGACAGGCTGTGATCCATTCAGTTTCTCAAACATTAGTCTGAAAGCCCCTATCAACCACGCCCTCCGCTATGCTGCTAGGGCAAAATGGAACCGTAAAACCGCTTTGACACAGCCCGGTTTGGTGTCTTTTCTTGCGCGGAATGGAAAGTATTTTGAAGGACGTTTTGTATAATGCATCAAACCCACGCTGCCTTTGGAGACAAACAGACTGATCCAATTAGCGAGGGTAATCATCGCATCGTCATGTTCGCCTATACAAAGTCTGAAACTAGTTTAGGTGGACCAGAGATATTAAGAATACTCAGGTACCTAGACGAGTACATGGTTCTACATTTGCACAGACAAACAACTTCATATAAAGGGCGTGCTGTTCATGCATAAAGGAATTAGCTCGAGGCAGATACGACAGGTGAGGTGTGTGTCAAACAATACGCCAGAATCCTCCCTGAATAACCTACATCTGTTGTCACCTAATTTCCCAGCCAAGTCATCACGGTTCAACTCGCTGAAGAGCTCAAAGAAAAATGACGACGAAGAAAACCAATTCCAGTGATGCCTAATACTAACCCGTTCCTTCCAACAGAAACCAGCTGGAACGATGGATATCTGTCAATTTCAACTCCAGCGCATTTAATACATGCCCGTACCAAACCTAACAGACTATGACATGTAAGCCATT
This sequence comes from Acanthosepion pharaonis, assembly GCA_903632075.3. Lineage (NCBI taxonomy): Eukaryota > Metazoa > Mollusca > Cephalopoda > Sepiida > Sepiidae > Acanthosepion > Acanthosepion pharaonis. The sequence goes on along the minus strand of CAHIKZ030000355.1, from coordinate 2,268,170 downwards.
GGACGTGACCTTCGTCCTTGAAATGATACTATCAATGCTCCACATACCGATACCTGTCCCTCACCAGTAGAAGAAGAGAGAAAAACAAGACTGATTGAGATATTGCATTGTGTGTAATTGAACTCCTACAAACTGGTACTCACGGATGGTAGTCACATTCCAAAAAGTCGGCTCCCCCAGACGTACGGTGGGCTTAAACGAACTGAACGCTGCCTCAATGAGGGAAACCTGTCACACTGTTTCCATTCAATCAGGTCTCCATCGTTCCGGCTCAGAGAAGGAAAACATTCCTGGACCTATGAAACGGATACCACAGCTTACCGCTTTCACTGTCCTACAAGATGTCACTACATATATCACTAAATATGACCGGTACAGATATATTCGTGCCCCTTAAAGATTCCATACGTGTGGGGACTGATATAGCCGTCGGTTCGACCATATTACAGTATACATGTTTCGAAAAACCCGTTGCATAAACGATAACCTTATTTGGTTCGATAGTCTAGAGCCTTCGTTCTGGTACACAATGGAATATATAACCCACTTTGGGAAGAATGGGATTGTGTTTAACCTTGACAAATCTGGGAGTGTCTCATCAGGCGCAAAACTGAAGTGGAATTGGCGCGGTATTTGCCTAACTTGAACCCCTACAAATTTCTTCCTATGGGAGTTTCTAAAAGGCAACATCTACCAGGGTAACCATCGTACCATTGATGCCACAAAGGCAGCCATCACTGAGAAGAATCAAGAGATCACTCAGAAGAAATATGTACGCGTTATCCAGAACTTTACATTCAATAATGCATTCAAATGAACGGCGAACATCTGCAGCATGTATTCTAAGGCTCGTCTTGATATTTTTGGTTCATGTTTGAGACGAAATCTTTGCCGATCCTAAGGAGTTACACTTTTATCTTTTGATAAACGAAATTTCTATTACTTTATCATTTGTGGTCCTTGATCTGTGCCAGATCATTTTCTTTCAAATATTGCGGAACACCCGATAACCAGCCGAGTTGTCAGGGACCAAGTTTATCTTTGCATTTGTATCTCATTGGTACGAGAAGAAAGGAATTGAGAATTACCACTGCCGTCGTTGGTTATTTTACATTAAGTGTTGGCCGTCTTGGACTGAAGATAAAAATTGTGTCGCTCTATTTGCCTCAAATATAAAATGAATTTGAAGTTCTAGACTTAAGAATAAATAATATATTTTCGTTTTCTCCCATAGTTTACTTTTGTTTCTTAACCCAAATTTAGTACTGGCAAAATTATGAAGAATAGAATGGTTAGGATTTGGAATATTTTCCGACGGAGTGTATGTCATCCTTGATGTTAGTATCAAACAATAGCGGAAGTTTACATATCTGAAAATGGGTTTTAACAGATGATGAACAATGCAACAGTGACAACCCAACGTGCATGGCATTATCGAAATATGCCTCCCAAAAAATAAACATAATACTAAGATACAGAAAGATTTCGTTAGAAGCAAAGAGAATCGTGCCAAATTGCTATGTGTTTTAAATACTTCTTTTAAGGCCGGGAATAAGGCATAATTTCACCACGGATGAACAAAAAACTGGAGAAAACAGAAATGTGGTTACACAAAATGTTACTGAGGATTCCTGGAATGACTGAGTAAACAATGAAGCATCCTTAAGAAAAATGGTAGCAATAACAAAATTTAGACACAGAATGAGAAAGAGACAGCTGAAATATCTTGGCATATAATGAGGTATAAGGAGGTAAAAAAACGCAGCTATCAAAGGGGATATTGAGGACGAGATAGGGTAAGTCAGTGGGTCATCTACTTATCTAAGATCTTTATGTGTATGCTTGACGGAATGGGAAGTTTGAGGCACTCTGGGAAGGAGACATACAATGTGGTAGCGACAGCAACTTTTATGGTTCCGGATTTTGAAGAAGAAATAGTTTTATAGTATGTTTATTTTCGAAAAATACAGGTTTGAATAATTCTTCCCGAGTCCTAAAAATCAAACATGCTTAAGTATCTTACATTATTTAAGTTAGGCAAATTAATTACAAAGTCAGATAATGTCTTTGTGTGTGTAACCTGATTCTTCCTTTAGGACTTCATCGGGCTATACAGGAAAGAGATGGGACACCGTAGTTTTAACCTTTTAAAGTAATTATTTTAAATACGAGCTCCAACCTGAAAACGAACCTGATGTTTGGTCGGAGCTGCAGCGCCAGGTATGCTGTTTACAATGTCTTTCCTTTTTCTTCCCTGTTTTATTTTGTTTACATTTCCAAAGTTCTAATCTTAATAACATTAGTTTTTACTCTTCTGAGATAAGACCTTTCTTGTGATATATGACAATGTTTATGCATGTAAACTTTAACGATTAATATATATATATATATATATATATATATATATATATATATATATATATATATATATATATAAAAAAAACAGACCACTTTAAGGTACCATTACAAGAATTTATTTCACCAAAATCCTATTCAAAGGACTCCGGATCATCAGGTAACAATTCCAACAACAAAATGAAAGGAAAAATGGGATTAGAAATTGATGGGTAGTGTAATTTTGTAATTTAACAGGGGGGTGAGAATTGTAGTTAAAGAGACAAGGTAGAGTATAGGGAGGGGTTAATTTCATATCTCTCTTAAGCTGGCTTTATATTGGGCTGTATTCACATTGAGCTCTCAGGATTTCATCCTCCTTCGATTTACCAAGTTCTTCGTAACTTATATATATATATATATATATATATATATATATATATATATATATATATATATATACAATGACTCTGTTATTATTTAAAAGTTTAACCTAAGATTATCAGAAAAATATCTGTTACTCCTTATTATACATATTTGTAATGCAAACGGATATTGCAAGGTGAGATTTACAAAATGTATTCATTATATAATTATATCCTGAAAAATGAACTAACATTAGTTGGTTAATGCTTGCTTGATTGTGAATAAATCGAATTGTTGAATAGAATCTGCATAATATATGTATGTATGTGTGTATCAAAGACTGTACTCTACTCTTCTAAAACATGGACAATATACCTCATAGCTGTAGAATGCCTTGAGTGATGTATCTTACCATCAAATGGTAGTCTGTGATGCTATGCACTGTTGTCCTACAATAATTGTAATGCAGAAGAAATGCAAGCATAATAATCCTCAACCAGATGTGATGGGTAGCCCGTGGTATGAGAATGCGCTACAGAAAGCCTTTGATTGAATTTAAAAAAATCGTCAATGAAAAAGCAAACGCTTCTAATGCAAAATTACGAAAGAAAAAATAACAAACAATTTCGAGATTTCAATTGATAAGAACGGCTTCAGACACACACTTCCAATTTACAATTTTAAGACTAAGAATCAAGCTCTCTTCAAAACCTAGTATCATTGGTCAGAATGCTTCATGCTTGTGATATAAAACTTTTTCAGCAATATACGAAATATACTGGTGAAATGTTACTAATGATAATATAGTTAAAGCTATTAAATATCATATACATTTAAATCGCCTCAATAATGAAAATTCACGATTTTAGTATTCCTTTTAAATGTCTAATGACTTTAAATATTTACTGATTTATAAATGGTGGCCGGTAAATCACTGGATTTTAAAGTTTTTATCCACTGAGCAATGTTTTCCCTGTGTGATTAGGTTGTGAAAAATAGTCAATAACTTAGGAAAATACGAAAGCTTAAGGAATAAGCGCATATGTTAGGCCATAAAAATCTCTTAAGTTTTTCCAAGCATAGGCACCAATACCGTATGGGGACGAATAATACGTAGTACGAAAGAAAAACAATAATAACAACCAAATTGTAATATGTGCTATGGTGATAAAAAATATAGTTAAAAGCGTAGGTTGGATCCAGTGACTTGACCCAAAGAGTTGTGAGTTCAATACCTGGCTGCAGCAGATGTGAACAAAAACTTGAATATGATACTGAAATACCCGAAAGAGGCAGTGCACGTGGATGAAATACAGGGTTCGGTTCGAAATTCCAAACACCTGAAGATGGCTGGAGCGGACAACAGCCGAAACGTCTTAAATATGGCAACATTGATGATGGTAACTGTCAAAACATTGTAAATAGTTTAAATACACACACAAACACACGCACACACACGCACATATATATATATATTATTCACCATTATTTCGCAGTACTATCAAATTTATTTTTAGTGGGTACACGCGTTCTATTCCTGTTGGAAGCACAATTTAGTCAGGATATTTAAGAAAAATATTAGCATACAGGATAGTAACTAAAACGCGCATATGTATAGACTAAATATCATGTTCATAATAATAATAAAAATACATACATACATACATACATACATATATATATATATATATATATATATATATATATATATATATAGAGAGAGAGAGAGAGAGAGATAGATCATTTTTTAGCTCCGCATTAAAATTAATATTTATTGTATATATGTTCTCTGCTTCTGTATTATTGTCTGAAAATATGATTGATAGCCGCCTACCAAAATAGACAACATTTACAACGTTTGTATGCAATAGTATTGCCTTCTCTTCCAACAGCATTAGCTACGTCTCAGTATAAATTGATCAAGTTCGACAGATCTTTTTTTTTTTAATTTTATTTTCATTTTGGCTTCATGCTATTCTCATTTCTTTCTATTTTTTGTTGTTCAGATTTTTTAAATCACTGACACTGTGTTGCCTACATTCAAGGAACGTTATGATAAATGAAATATTGCCCCAACCTTATATTTCTAGCCAGCGTTTTCCTCCTTTGTTTTGTGCATTCTATTTCTGGTCTATTTCTTGCAAGGCCGTTGTATTTAAAATATTATAATGGCTATTATTATTATTATTATTATTATTATTATTATTATTATACAATACAAAAACGAAATAATAATTTTATTTTTCTGCTTTCTCGGTTTTTGGTTGAATTATCCTCTGTCCTATTTTAGCAATCTCTATTCATTTTGCTCTTCACTCATTATATCAATTTTAACATTTATTTCAACGGCTATTGTTACAATCAGTATTATTTCATTTTCACACATTTTTATGATCATGCCAGACAATGAGATTGCGTGACAACAAGTGTACCTTAATTCTCAGCGTTTTCCTCAGTATTCACTGCAAGTTGCAATGAAGTTATTATTTAGAGATTGAACCATTTCTTGACTGTCTAATTCGTCCGAAAGGAGTCAAAAGAACTTTGGAATGATTTCAAGTGCGTCAATTATTGTCCATTTGTTTTTCAAGTTTTCCTACGGTTTCATATATTACTCAGTAAATAATGTAAAAATATTTGTAAACACGGAAAAATGTCACACGATTCTCAACCAATCAATCACGAGGCTGATTATTGTTAATACTTCCCTGTTTTGTCGATTCACAAAAATGCGTAGTTCATAAACTTTTTTAAAACTAGAATACATCTAATATTTTTTTGCAAGACGTATTCTAAAATGTAATTTCTTTGATGTGCAACTGACGTATGTCCGGTATTTTATAAAGTCTTCTAAAATCTTGTTTGTTCTCGAAAGGAAAAAGGACACACAATATCTGGCAAATTTTCACACAGACACAATTCTATCTATCTATCTATCTATCTATCTATCTATCTATCTATCTATGTCTGTGTGTGTCATGTGTGTATGAATATATATATTTGCATTTATGTGTATATATATATATATATATATATATATATATATATATATATATATATGTGTGTGTGTGTGTGTGTGGTGCGTGTGTTTGTGTGTTTATAATTAATATGGAGAAAATTGCCACTTAACTGAGTGGTGTTATTTTTGTCATGCCGACTTCGAAGTTTTGTGAGCGCATTGTTAACATGCCTTCATCTTCAGAACTATTTGCTTTTCGGTATTTACCTTTTGAGATGGATCTTCCACAACGGCGGATTTTAAATTGGGCTTGTGCGTGTCCGTACGCTCGAGCAAAAATTTCTCGTAGACCCCCACATACACGAGATCGGGTGGCTGTCTACCTCCCCAGACGAGACATAGGCAGAGTCTAGTCTGATTTTCATCTCCGCCCGAAATCTGAGAGTCCAAGAAGCTGAACTTTGATATATTCTAATTGGCTATGGGCTTCTCTGCTCTTATTTTTCAACCTTTTCAAATTTATATATAGTTTGGCGTAATTTGATAACTTTGCGTGAGTGTGTGATTTTTTTCACTTAAGGGCTGCTGTATTATCGGTTTTATCTTTACATTTTTTCTTAAGCAATGTAGGGTTCCTTGGTAATATATAAGCTCGCTTAATTACTTTATGTAGGATTGACTTCATTTTACCGTATTGAGTTGACTTTTTTTTACCATTTCAGTGTATATGGCCGGTTGATGTTTTTGTACTTATTTATATGTAAATCAAAGATCATCCAAAATAATAGCCAATCACAACACACATTCTAAACAAAACCAATAGCCACAACAACAACAACATAATAATAATAATAATAATAATAATAACCCAGAAAAACAGCATCAATAAATGCCACTGTCGAAACAAAGAAAATTGATCACTTAACCATACATGTCTACCCGACAATAGAATATATAAAGCCATCGTAACAAACAACATGAAAGCAAACGAAAAACATTTACATAGGAGCCTAAGAAACAAACTTCAAAGAAATATTTAACAATCACAAAATATCATTTAAAAGAGAAAGATAAAAGGACAGAAAAAAATTATTACAATACATATCGAGTCAAAGAGAAAGAAACATCAGGACCAAAATTAAATGAGAAATCATAAAAAGAATAAATATATACTCCTATACTTATCTACACTTATCTATACTTATAGATATTCTAAACATATTTTGAATAAATATATACTCCTGCACAGTAATAATAATAGAAAACACCGTAAACTATGTCTGGAGGAAAGTTTGACAATAATTAACTTTAAAAACAAAAGCAAACTACTAAACAAGAAAATGAAAAAAAAATGAAGAAATGAAGAAATTCAAATAAATACTTACTTTGTTGCGTAAATGCCAATACAAACAGAAACATGACACAAAATACAACCCACCATAAATAAAAACCTACTACATATACACACATATATAAATGCTTAATTACGAACAAACAAACAAAAAAGCAATAGAAAAAAAGAAAGTAACAACTAGATAAAAGATCACTCATAAAAGACACACACACACGAAGGTCACAAAAGGATATACATACACACAAAAAACAGCATAAAAACACACCCCAAAAGACAAACACTTAAGCATAAAGACACGCACAAGCACAAACCATGATCTAAAAATGAGTAACAACATCAAGCAGCCATATACACTGGTATGGTATAAAAGGTCAGCTCAACATATTACAAAGAGATCTATAATACATAAAGCAATTAAGCAAGCTTATATATAAACACGATAAAAAGACGTCAGCACAATACATAGCAAGCGATTACAAAGAAACCCTACATCACTTAAGAAACAAAAAAAACTAATAATAAAAACAGATAATATAACACAAATTAAGTGAAAAAAATCACAGACACGCACAAAGATATCAAATTACACCAAACCATACATAACTACGAAAAGGCTGAGAAGAAGCAGCAGAGAAGCCAAAAACCCTGAAGAGAGAAGGCATTACAACAATGCGTTCAAGATACTTTAAAGTTTCCATGACGGAAATAACATCACACTTAAGTGACAGGTTTCTCCACGTTAATTCTGTTAACAATCTAACTTTTGATATCGTCCCCTTTATGACAAAAAGCTGCATGCGTAAAAATGCAATTCCATCAGTACTCTACGGAAAAATATACAGCAATTATGGCAATTGCATTCTTACAATTTTTTATATATATATATATATATATATATATATATATTTACATATATACATATAAATATTTACATAATATATATATATATATATTTACATAATATATATATATATACTTACATAATATATATATATATATATATATATATATAGTGTTGTGCAAAGTAAGTGAAACCCTAAGAAAACATTTACAAAAACTGTCTATTTCTCCAGATTATCAACAAATCTTGATTAAGCTATTTATTCAGTAAGAAAAACCTTTATTAAATCAATTAAAATCACCTTCAAAAATTTTGATCATACTGGAATAAAAATATTAATTCAAAATTAAAAACTAAGATGTGAAAAAATACACGAACATTACAGTTAATATTGGGGGACCGCTCTCTTCGAGGTTACAATATCAATCAGTTTATTCTATAATTCTGCCAAAAGTGAATGCTGATTTTGACCAATATTCTTGGCAAAAGTCCCACAATCGCTTAATATTACCAGAGGCTTTGCATGCACGGTCACTTGAATCACAGATATGTAATTGGGTTTAGATCAGGTCTTTGATTAGCCGCTCCAAGACTTGAAATTTCTTTTTCCGAAGCCATTCATTTGTGTATTTTCTTTCATGCTTCAGATCATTGTCATATTGGTAGTTCCAACGCTGATATAAACACAACTTATGAAGACATTTTCATTCAAAATTGCTTGGTATCTCGCTGAGTGAAGTGCGCCATCAATGCGTACTGTTTTGCCTGTTCCGGGTGCAGCAAAGCACCCCTAAAGCATAATGCTGTCACCACCATGTTTACTGGTTGGTATCAAATTCTTCTCTTCGAAAACCATATTAAGAGCTCGCCAGATATTTCACTCATTGTCCCTCACAAAAAGCTCTAGTTTGGTCCCATCCAACGATATAACCTTTTGACAGAATGTTTTAGCTTATTAATATGGGATTTGACATATTTGAGGCAAATATGCTTGTGCTATTTCATAAGCAGTGATGTTTAGTAGGAATTCTGCGATGAAAATTGGAATTGTTCAGATTTCGTCGCACTGTAGATGCATGAATATTGATTCCAACCTTGGCCATTGAGGATTTGATAACCGCAAAGGCTGCAACAGAATTTACCTGTGCTTGCCGAACTAGATGTTTGCTTGCTCTTATTTTTCACGAATGGTCACACCTTGATAGTTATGCTATCATACCAAAATCGTTGCCGTTTATAAATAATTTTTGCACAGTGGAGACGTGCATTTCAAATCATTTTTATAGATTTTTGTAGCTTTCTCCATCATTCTAGTTTTCAAGTATGCGATTTTTTAAACTTAAGGAAGTTTTAGTTTTTTTAAACTTATTCTCTAACTGCACACTTTTGTATATACACTGATTTATATTGTTGACTGCAGTATGCACAGCTTACGAAAAAAAATGAATTTGTGTCATTTTGATATTTACATGCGCACAAAATTTATTTGCAGTATCAACCATGTAAAACAAAAATACAGAGTGTAAATCTAAGTGCTCACTTACTTTTGCACGTCTTGATTTTGAATTAATATAAAAAAAAATTGAAAGGGGTTGTAATTGATATAATAAAGGCATTTGTTGATGAATATATAGTTTAAGATTTGTTGATCATCTGGAGAAAAGGGACAATATTTTAAATATTATTTTATGAGTTCACTGACTTTTGCACAGCACTGTATGTAGGCAGCATATCATCATTCAAACAAAAATCAAAAATATAATACTTTCTCGAATAACCCTCAACATATCCACCAGCTATATACCGTGATCAATTGCATTCTAAATATAAACATGATGAAAAAATCATAAAAAAAACCTGGTAAGTACTAATATATTCCCCACTGATCGGAGTAAAAAATAAAACAAATGATATATTATCTAAATTTAACACAACCACCTATGCTCAACAACTCATCTCCGTCAACTAGTGTTTTGGAAAAGACCAACATTGTACATCAATATAAATGTCCTTTGGGAGATTGTATCACTAACGAAAAAATTAATTACCTATGTTGGTTTGTCGACAATATTATCAAGTCATCATACACTTCATTTTCGTGTGCAAGATCTATCGCACAGCATTTTCAAACACATTCCTGTTCATCATCACAATATAAGAAAATATTTGTTAAGAATACCTATATACTACCCCACGAAAATAAGAAACAACAACTCCAAATTCTTGAGGACCTCTCTATCAAAATCAGCCAAACAACACTCAACAAAGTTTATTATGAATGTAGAAAGAACGCGTTGAAGTTTATTTAATAAACAATTTCTGCTTATTTCCCTAATATTGAGATTCTTGCTTTGCAAAAATTCCAGATACAACTAATAAATTTAATTTTTTAAAACAATTATAAGCAGTAATACAATAATTGTAGTGATATCTGATAATTGTACCAGGAGGAAAAGTTTAACAATAAGCTACTGAATGAAAGATCGGAAATAATAACACGATGCATGCATACTAAAAGGTACTTATTGAGTTTATGCAAACAAGGATAAAATTATGTACATTTTATTTAGTCTGCCTCCAATACAGTTTCAATGCTCTTGCTTTACTTTCCATCTTCTAATATATTCACGTTGTGCGTTTATATATAAATGATAAAGCGTTATGAAATTATTTGGCCCAAATGACCCGAGGATAATGAAAGGGTGAAATCAAGATAGTGTGATTGGCTGATCATCTTTTTTTTTAAATTTAAAAGCTTTGCGTGTTAATTTTTTTTTTATTTTCTTTTATACGTTTTTGATACAAATGTTTCCTGGTCTTATTCACCTCTGACCAATAACTGTTTTTTTATATATATATATATATATATATATATATATATATATATATATATATATATATATATATATATAGTGTGTGTGATTTCCAATGTCTGCTCCAATACGAATTACGCCCCTCACTCTTCGTGCCGAAGATATTGCATATTATCATAATCACCAACTGTCAACACTGCCTTGCGTACCGCTCAGACTTGACAGAATCATGCCAGAAATCTTACGCAAATATGATAATTTGCAGACCAACTACATGTGTTGGAATTGCTTCAACAAATATCCCACAACAGATCTTTGATTTAATGCCAGTTTCAATATTTGCTCTTCTTTATAATCCGAAACATTACCTAAATACCTTGCTTAAAATGTTATTCATGGCATCCAACAGCACTAGCTGATAGTGAAATCTCCTTAATAATATACTATTGTTTTATATAGTTCTAGTGGCACATTTACCTGCCACATTAAATATGCCAATGAGGAGAGATTCGGAGAAGAACTTAGGATTGACCAGTGACGCCGTATTTTGTCATAGTTCCAAACACTTGCTTGCTAGTTAAATGTTAAATGTAAATAATATTCAGAAGGAAGGTTTTCTTAGATCTCTTCAGAGTGGGTAATTTCACAGAATATATTCGGCATTATGAATCCTTTCAGCACGCTCAAAAGATTCGTTAATTTTAAAATCCTTTTGAGAATATTATTTCCTTTCTCGAAAAAAAAAGTTTCTACTTTAATTTATTTTTATTCTATATTTTGGAGTTGCATCTCTATCTACAATCGTTTTGACTTTTTTCCTCGTTCGACTGATCCAAAACCGTTTCCAGTGCATCTCAAATTTCCAATGTATTTTGTTATTAATCTTTGAAAGGGATCATTTTATCATTCTATTTGTGAATAGCATCGTATGAACATCCGTTGTACTGTTTTCAAAATATAACTTTACATATTCAGTCGTGAAAATGTTCATGTCCCTAATGAGCCATTTTCCCTGCATTTTCTTATTGCACTGTTTCACCTCTGCTATAATTCTCCACAAATATTTACAAATTTTCGTCATGTGTAGAAGCCGTGGTGTTCATATGGGTTTAATGTGTGTGGTGCAGATGATTATTAAGTTATTTGCTTTACACTTGTGTTTTTGGATTTAAAGTGGCTTTTGGTGTCTTTTATCTTAGGATAATGTACGTAATCCCGATATATACTAATTTTGGTTTAATAAAAATTAATTCAAAGATAATTAGTACAAAGTTGTATTTTGCATGTAAAGATAACATTTTATGTATCGTAAAATATACAATATTTAAAGTAGTTCAATAATTTCATATCGGAAGATTCTCGTGTTGAACGTCTAAATTCTTTAAGATATGTATAAGAGAGAGAGAGAGAGAGAGAGAGAGAGAGAGAGTCCTTGTAAGCTTAATGTGTATGTATATGTGTATGTATTTCCTTGGTAGTAGGATTCTTTTCGACTCTCTGAGGACTTAAATGTTCAGATAATGTTGAACATGAAAGAATGGACGAAATTATTTCACCGATCGTCTCTGTATTTATACACTTTTCCTAGACAAAGAAATTCGTTTCAGAATTTTTCTTTGCTTTCCGTTTGGTTCACAGGTGTGGCTCATTTGACACTCCCTTTTTCTTCACCAACATTTAGGAATGATGACCTTCTGATCTCCTTTATTTATTGTGTTCTCATCTTTTTTTGTTTATCTCCTTATAACAAACCAAAATGGGTATGTACTTTTATAATTTTATCTTTATTTTTATTTTATTTTATTTATTTATTTATTTACTTTTTGGTTAGTTTAATTTTTATTTTTCTCTCACTACAACGCTGAAAAGTTGAAAGCAAACAATTCCAAGATTTCTGAAGAATCTAGAAAGATTCTCAGAGTTTTTAGAGAGGGCAACTATTATATTTTGTCGTCTTCAACTTTATTGTCAGATTCACTACGTTTCGGCAGTTGTACGCCCCGGCGTTCTTAAGGTGACTGGAATTTCGAAATCAACTCTTTATTTCTTACACCAGGGTCGATCGTTCTAGTTCTACTTGACATGCCTCTTCCAGTTGCCTCACTTGCAGTTATTTCCCCGACGTAACTCAATTCTCTGAGTTTTGTCCACCTCTGCTGTGGCCAGATATTGAACTCAGAAGTCTTTGGGTCAAGTCACTGAATTATTTCAACCAACGCCTTTATCAAATTGCCCTTGGGGACAGAAATTGTATTGATTATCAGTGTATGTATGGCCCAGTATCCATTTTTACCAGAGCTCATATTACAATTTGTTATTATTGTTTTCTATAGCACTCAGTATAACTGATCCTCATATTGTATTCAAATGTATGCTTGACCAAAACTGAATATGACACCAAAGATAAGGAAAACAATCTAAATAGTATAAATAAAATTATATTTGTAGTGAATTACGAATACATTAAAACCTAACAAGATATTATGTAAAATCATATCATTATTGAGATGACTTGACATAGAATCATCTGCCTTCGATTATCATTTCTGCTCTTTGCTTTATGACCGAGTTTGTTTGATATTCTCCTGGAGTTTTTGTGGACATCTTTTATCGGTCCATTATTGACAGTATAGTGACATTGTCATTTGAAGTCTCCAATTCAAGGGAGATAATTATATCACAGGAAACTTTACAAGACCTTTAGAAAAGAACCAAATTTAATTTGTTTATTATACCCCCATCATATCCGGGCCAATTTGTCAGAACGTTCGCTGAAACCTAGGTACTAATCTCACGATGAGATATGAATAAGGAGACTGCGGTCGATCCTAGCGTAAAAAAAAAAACATTTCACTGGATGACACAAGCTTGGTAAATGAAATTGAGTAAATACAACTCTTTATGGTTGAACTAGCATGAAAACACAAGCCGAGGATTTGAGCGTACTACTGTAGCTGCTGATCAGAAGAGATTATATGCTCTTTCACAGGAATTGTAAATAAGGTCTGCTCAGAGTAGTAACAGTTTAAAGCATAGTTGGGCTTGTGCGTGTCGAACAAACACAAATCTGTGCCTGATCATCTTTTCAACAGGGAGGGGTAGCCACGCCATCAGACGGTTATACTCGGAAAACAAATGGCTGACCATTCCATTATATAGATTTTATATTATTTTGAAAAAAAATATTTTATTATTATATAAAGTGTCCAGAGATTTTTGTCTAATCCTGAATTCATTATTAAAACTAGTCTGATCCTTTAAATTGTACGTGATTATTGATTCCCTCCTAATACGTTACTCCTATTAAATGATTAATAGTTTGTAGACATAATCAATCACATAACATTTTTGTAAAGAAAATCGTTGTTGATACTTATTGTAAAAGCGGGTTTGAACCGAACCAATAATTATAGTTTCAATTAGGATATTTTATAACCTGTAAAATGAAGTATGATAGCCCTAGTCATACCCAGGATTTTATTGTAAAGTAAGTAAAATCATAAAAGATTGAAAAGTCCTTAAGAAGAAAATGTAGTTTTTCCCCATTTTTAGCCGAAGAGTGACCTAATAATCAGGCCAGAGAAGAGCCCACGATGAAGCAAGTTTCAGATGAGAAATTAATTAAGAAGCTTACATTACTTTTGTTGAGCAAACTTCAGTTAACAACGAATGTCCTCGATGAAAAATGAAATGAAGGTACGATACATGACAGCAAGCACATTTTTAATTCTAGCTCTTGTCGGGTTACAATTAATTTTAATGTTTATATAAAAGAAAACATCTCTGTTTTATAAGAACAACGTGTTTAATAAGACATTTTAATAAGAACGATCTTTGAAAACGAATGTAGCAGCATTCAAAAGTACTCGGAAAAATAATACAAAATAAAAGTTAATATGAATTTTGGTAAATTTACAGATAACAAAAGCAACTTATTATTTATATATAGATGTGTGTCTGTGTGTGTGCTTGTGTGTTTATGTGTGTGTTTCGAGAATGTAGTAGGTAATGATCCAAACCTTTCCGGTTCCACGATATTTTCTTCAGGGTCTTTAGTCTGTAACGGTTAAGACCTTTCTTCCTCTATTTACCTAAATACGCCTATTTATATATTCTCTGAGATGGGAATAGAAAAATCATATAAAAAAAAAAAAAATCCCAGAGAAATTATATAGTGAGTCCACGCAGGGACAATTTAAAGAAAAAAGATTTTACAACTGTAGAACTATATATATATATATATATATATATATATATATATATATATATATATATATATATATATATATATATTACAAAATATAAAAATAGCGTCCACTTTGCTAACTTCGTGTTGGAATTTTGGGAAAAGGAAAACAAAAGGTTCATTATAAAATGGGGCGTAATAAAGAAGCCCCAGAATTTCTGCATGAAAACCAAGATACGTAGATGATGCCGAAATGAGGAAAACATTTGAATATGTTACTAAATAAGTGATGTAAAATAATGACACCCCGTAGGCACTCAACAGAATCCCGCCTGGCGAATTATCAACAGACGTAGAACATATTATTTTCTTAATAGAATATTCATGTTTTTCTTGCCAATCCCGTCACACACTGTACAAATAAAAGCGTCTTTACTTAAATAGAGAAAACCTTTTTATACACAGAATGAACGGCAGTAACGAAAAGTTTCAAAATTTTTTCAACCCTAGATGCCCAAGGTTTTAGCCGAACATTAGTGCCCGAGATGGATCCTTAGGGACACGATACGAAATTTATGATTTATTATTAGAAATGATACAGAAGAGAGTAATGGTGTATTGCAGTACCTTCTGGAGTTAGTCGAATATCCCAGGAACACTGCTATCAATAACCAAACTTCTTGCGATAGTCATGTGATTTTCACATTCCAGGGGACAGTGCGCTTTCAACTTTACAGAGTTGTATGTCAACTGCAAAGTTAAAAACGATTCTGACTGATCTAAAGAAATTAAAAATGAATAAGGATTGTGAAGAACACAAGCACCGGATATCAAAAATTAAATAATAATTGGAGATAAATCTTCACAATGTTCACAATAACTTTCTTCAGCATTTTGGTTGGGTGCAGGCATATATCTCCTCTTTGGTTGAATGTGAAACACAGACACTCCTTCGGCATTTCTGCCATGAACGGAAGGATCAACATGACTCAATGAGCATCTGTAACAATCCTTTCGGGCATATTTCTTTGCTTTTATTTCACCTTCCTCTCTTTTTGTGTGAGCAATTTCAATTCCATTGCACGCATTTTGTTCTGAATAGCAAAGTGAATTCTATCTATATTTTGTGATTTTGCAAGTGCGGCTGCACTAAGTCAAGCGCAAGCCCTTGAAGAAACAACCTCCGTGCAAATGATGCACCTTTTTTTCTAATATTGGTAATGCATAAATCCAATATAAGCTTTGATAGCAGGATGGTTGAGAACATACATGAAGTAAGCAAGAGACCAACGCTTTGTTTTGCGCTGCACTGAATAAGAGTGTGTAAGCTCCTCACTCGGTAATATCGTAGAACAGTATTATGTTACGTTTCCCAGTAGAATCGTTAGCCTTAGCATCACTATTCATTGTTGTAAGAAAAGCGAAACATTTAGCTTTATTGGAATTACTAAAACCACTGTCACATTTTATCAAATGCGAAGCGGCAACTGCCAACCGGAAGACCTTTAACATTTGTGAAGATTTCTGGGATGTTTCGTTTTTTTTTTGTTTTTTTTTAACTGTTCTAACAAAGGTCAAATTCATCCGAAAAATTTCTTCAACGAGGCCAAATATGTAATGTTCAGAGGCGATATTTCTTCCGCTTCCATAAAATCGCTCATCAACTTGCTTAACTATTTTGTATGCCAGTCCACCTATAGTTTTTCAATCAGCTCCTTTGCCTGTATATGGTATTTCATCACA
Source organism: Acanthosepion pharaonis (assembly GCA_903632075.3). Lineage (NCBI taxonomy): Eukaryota > Metazoa > Mollusca > Cephalopoda > Sepiida > Sepiidae > Acanthosepion > Acanthosepion pharaonis. The sequence continues at coordinate 2,251,574 of CAHIKZ030000355.1, read as the reverse complement.
GATATATCCAGTGCACAATATGCTAGAATAAAAAAAAAAACCCTTCATGCTATACTTATCTGGGTTTGAAGGTAGATATTGCTTGAAGGGGCATCTTCCTCTGTTTATCGATGTGCCAAAACCCTGAAGGATTAGAGTTCTTTTGGCGCTGTGAAATGAAAAATTCTATAACGTACGGAATGGAGAAAACCTATCCCATTCCTTCATCTCCTGATGCGTATTTAAGTTATCAAAGCGACTGCACTAATTTCTCCTTGACACTCTCGCAGCAAAAACTGGCCTCGAAAGAGGTCCAGCTTTCCACATCTCCATGAATCTTTCGTGATTGCCTTTTCGACACTCCGGCAGCATATAAAATACCAAGATATGCGTGAAGTTCTGCCATTGTAAGCATTAGTTAATCTATTCTCTGAGGAAGTACAAACATAGTACTGAAACATGAAAGAGTTTTTGTAGTGATTTAAAATGTTTTTACTATAATTTCTTATAATGAATATCTGTAACATTAAATGCTCTAAATTCAAGAGGAATACATAATATCATTTCCCTTACAATTGCGACGTCATGCGTCAGGGAATTTTTATGACAATGGCGTCTCGTGATTTATTTTTGAAAGGGGAATAATGATAGAACGAACACTGTAAAAAGCAGAATAAAACAATAAAAACATCTAAACATTGTTTAATGTTTCACTTTTGAAAAACGTTACAATATTCAATTTACCAAATGTCATAAAATCAAAAACTACTAAACGTTATAATATTTAATAGTACTAAATCAATAATTTCCACTACTTCGCATTATTTGCAGGATTGGTAAGGTCTATATATATATGTGTGTACATGCATACATGCTTACAAATATATAATACAAAAAAAATACGAACTTAAAATTGTTCCATATATCAGAGGGCTTCTCGTCATCTTGTCCTTAAAGAACTGAATAATGGAAAAACAAATGCTAGTTAACAATGGTTTTCTTACCTAGCACATCGCCCGCCGGATTAAACTAGCGTCATTCGCATGTAAAAAAAGGTTACAAATAATGTAAGACCTACTTATAAAAAAGAAAACACAAACACTCAATAACATTAACTACGAACACGGCTACAATATACTGACCGTGTTTGGAAAATAAAATATTCCCATGACATCAGAGGCATACATAAATTCATTAAAAATAAAAAAGAATAAAAATCGTCCTTCATACTGGCAAAAAGATGGTCGAAAGTGTTCGGATATGCATAATTTTCGAACGGTTTTTACACACTTTATGTCAACAAAAGAAAAAAAATTGTACGAACACAAAAAAAGTAAATGAAAAGCTTAATCCCAGTACTGTGTCGATCGACTTGAACAAGACTTGCATAAAAGAGGGATTATTGCCAAATACAATATATATATATATATATATATATATATATATATATATACTAGCAGTAGAGCCCGGCGTTGCCCGTGGATGTAACAGTAAGAGATAGATCAAGTATCGACCATCATAAAGACTGAAAAATAAAATTGACAAAGATTATTGTTTAAGGTTGACGGACACGCATGTCTTAATTAGTTTTTTTTTTTTTTTGTTTTTTTTTACGAATTGGTCAAAACCAAACTCAAACAAAAATATTGTTTTCAATTGTTATGAGTCTACCGATTGAATAGAATTTTATTATAAACAATTGACTTGTAAATGGAATTTTTAAAGCATTCTGAATGTAAAAATAAAGAAAAAGTGTGCAAGACAATAAGAAACACAACATGCCAAAAAAAAGTGAACTTTTTTTGAAATCGGTTGAAAAATAGTAGGAGATCCGATCCCATATATAAACGAACACACACACACACACACACAAAAAAAACAACCTGGGCTTTATAATAAGTATAACTCTCTATGCCTTGTCCCCCTTTCATTCTCGCGATGACTCTTAATCGTGTTTTCAAATTGATTTTGTGCAAAAACAATTGTGTCTTTCTCATTTTCGGCGCTCTCAGAACCACCGCAAGGTAATTTTACGTAGTCATGTGAAGTTTTGTTGAAATCGGTTGGAAAATGTAGGAAATCCGATCCAATATATAAACGTACAGACACACTCACACAACCTGGCTTTTATAATAAGTATGATATATATATATATATATATATATATATATATATATATATATATATATATATATATTGAAACTCCCAGCATTTCGCGTTCATTACAAGTAAACGAAGCCATTGCGATGCGACGCGGCCCTAACGCATTTATCGGATTAGAAAATCTTTTCCAATATGATTTGTTATATCCATTTACTTTCGAAATTATTTTTGATATATAAAAATTAATATCAATATATATATATATATATATATATATAAAATATATATATATATAAAATATAAAAATTTATATCTCACGTATATATATATATATATATATATATATATATATATATATATATATCATCACAGCTTTCCTATCCCTGGAGGTAAATGATTTGAAATCGAAGAGCGCATATATATATATATATATATATATATATATATATATATATATATATATAGAGAGAGAGAGAGAGAGAGAGAGAGAAGAGAAATACAGAGGGGGAGTAATATGTGGGGATGTATGTTTTGAAAGAATCACAACAGTACATTTGTGCATGAGCGTATATATATTTTATGTGCAGGACTAGCAAGCCGCCATCTCAAAATGGCGACAAAGACAAAATCTCAGATTGTAATGCCCTTGGCTATCACACCGTGATGCAAACATGCATACCTCGAGGAGAATGGATAAACAGTGGCATTGCGAAGGCGCTAGTTATCGAAACCTGTACCGAATAACAAACAGTTAACATTTTGAAAAAGAGACCACTGAGACAACTCCGCACTTGATCAGCATAGAGAAGAGAATATATTGAGATTAACGCTCTTGGAATCAGCGTCATCATGGGATTGCACATGTTTTGTACTTGGTTGTGTATAGGCCAACGCTTTGCTTAAAACTGATTTCGAAATACTTTTCACACTAATGCGAGAGAAACTACTATAATATATTTCTTATGTTATATGCATTTCATTCTTTGGCATTCGTCATTGTCTTGAGTAAAATGTTCTTATTTTTCAAACATTTACCAAATCAATTTATCTTCATTGACAGAACAGACACACCATATAAACTGATTATTACAGAAGAAAACTGTGTGGCTAAAAAGGAGCTTTATTTAAATAAATTCATTCTTGAGGATTAAAAATAATTTTTGTAAAATGATAGCACTCGTATGTGATGCAAACCTTTATTGTCATTATTATAGTTGTTCTTGTTTTTCTTCTTCCTATTATTATTATTATTATTATTATTATTATTATTATTATTATTATTTTCTTTGATTTCTGGCGTTTACACATTTCTTTCCGGGTCCCGGCCAGAAATGACATCATGACATTTTCCACTGACAAAAAAAAAAAATTACATGGATATAGCCCTTCGTAAAGTGTGGGCTGTACTAGGCAGAACAATTTTTTGTATCTCCTTGAGGCATGGATTTTCAGGAATCCCTTCAATTAGTCTACTGCAATCTTTTCCAACCAGTCCTAGGGCTCCAACTACAACAGAAATTGTTGATGTTCCCATATGCCAAATTTTCGAGATTTCTATTTCAAGGTCCTTGTATTTTGACAGCTTTCTGAATATTTTCAAAGATACATTGCAGTAGGCAGGGACTGCCATATCAGTAAGAAGGCACTTTTTTTGTTTGTGGTCTTTAATAACAATACCTAGGCGGTTGGCTTTGATTGTTCTGTCAGTGTGTATTGTGTCGTCCCATAGAATTGTAACAGGTCCTATCTCCGTAACCGGGTCTGAGTGGTGTTCATACCATTTTCATTCAGTTTCCTTCCCGTAGAAGTTGCAGATATTCCCGTGCAGATATTGGCCCACTCTGTCATGCCGGGTTTTATATTCAGTGGGTGCGAATATCGTGCAACCTGGCACAAGATGATCAATTGTTTCTGGATATTTATCACAGAATCTGCATTTTGGGCTGACACAATATTTTAGTACATGTGCTTGATAATTCCTAGTTAGCAAGCATTGGTCCTGTGCAGCAAGAATGAAACCTTCAGTTTCAGCTTTCAACACTGCACTACGTAGCCACTAATGGGTACGGATTTTGTCTACGTCAGCTTTTTTGGTACGGGAAGAGTATTGTCCATGAAGCGGTTTATCTTGCCATCGCTTCTGTATCTGGTCGGTTGCATTCGTCTTTGCTGTTTTTTTAAGTATTTTGCAGTTTCAGCCGGTGTATTGTACTGTAGTTGCATCTCTACGCCCATTTGGAATTACATTTTGAATTTGTTGGCTTTTTTTATTACTACTTTCACGTTCCTTGACGCATACCATCATCCAGACTTCTGTAGTTTCCAAGTATCTTTAGAGGCCAATTGTTGTAGTTTTGTAGAGCAGTTCTAGTTGAACTAATCCTCTGCCTCCTTCGGATCTGGGTACATACAGACGATCAAGATCAGCTTTGGGATTATGCATGCTGTAGAAAGTGAGTAGCTTTCTCGTTTTGTCGTCCTTTGCTTAATTTCAGCTATGGTCCAGTTAAGGACATTAAAGATGCATTGCACCACAGGGACAGCCAATGTGTTTATGGCTGATATCCTGTTTTTTGGGTTTAGCTCAGTATTTAGTACCAGACGTACACGCCTGTAGTATTCTTTTCTTATTTTTTTCCTTCATTTGGGGGGGGGGTGGTTGTATGCCATCTCCTTCGCTAATCCCTAGGTACTTATAAGCTTCATCATGCTCCAGTTCCCTAATCTTTGTGACAAAATCTAAATCTATTAAGGGTATTTCTGTAATTCTACCTTTCTTGATTGTTACTTTTGCACATTTATCTAATCCGAAGTCCATACCTATGTCGTCACTGAAATATTTTACAATATTGAGGAGGCCTTTCAACTCATTGTCGTCTTTGGCAAAGAGTTTGAGATCATCCATGTAGAGTAGGTGATTGAATATTTCATTTATTTTTTAACCATAGCTACTGTTGTTCAGTTCATGTGTAAGAGGGATTAAGGATAAACAAAACAGAAGGGGTGATAGAGAGTCTCCTTAAAAGATTCCACGTCGGATATGTGCCCCCCGGAGTGACTAATGTATAGTTTAGTTGTCCACATTCCCATGCTGTGCTTAAGGAAATTCAATACCACAGGAGAGACTTTGTACATTTCCAAAGTCTTAAGGATCCAAGAATGTGGAAAACTATCAAATCCTTTACGATAATCAATCCACGCTGCACTAAGATTTCTACGTCGTCTCCTTCAATTTTCCAGGATCATTTTATTTATCAGCAATTGATATTTTCAGCCATATGAACCTCTTCTGAATCCTTTCTGTTCCAGCGGAAGAATGCTGTTTTTTTTTCGAAAAAGGAATAAGTACGGTTTGTGAGTAGAGATGTGATCAACTTATACGTTATGGAGAGACAAGTTATCGGTCTATAATTTTTCGGGTCGTCTGTTTCAGTTGTTTTTGGTATGAGGTTCGTAATACCTTCAGTAATCCATTCCGGGGTTTTATTGGGATTATTTACAAGCGTTGATAATGTTTTGCAAGAATTCTATGGATAGATGAGAGATGATAAAGCCAGAAATTGGGCAACTTGTCATTTCCTGGGGATTTCCATTTTTGGGATTTCGTTAGAGCTTGCCTAACATCATCTGTGGATATATTTTCCCATTCTTGCAGAGGTGTATCCATCCAGCAGTCGTTCTTCTTCACGCCGGATCCATTCTGCATTTGGGTTATATTCCTTTGGGCTGCTCCAAATATTTTCCCAAAATGTCTGTACATTATCAATCGATGGTGGCCTTTCGATATGTATAGGGTTTTTTCCAATTTCCCTGTAAAATTTCTTAAGATCTGTTCGGAATATTTTATTTTGGCGATAGAACCTACAACGTTTTTCGTATCGTCTTGTTCTCTGCGCCTTTAGCTAAAGTTTCTGCTTCAGCATTTCCTTGATTGATGGGATGTCAATTAGGGATTTTATGTTATATTTCCGCTTGATCTTTTTGCACTTACGTGTGGAAATATTAGGGTTTCTGGTGAGCTCATCTAATATAGAAAGCTCACATCTGATTTGTTTTATTTCTCGTATCAGTTTTGTTTTCCAAGCTGTTTCTCTGTGTCTGTTAATTTTATTTATTGTCTTGACCCCAAGCTTCCGAGTCGCTGCTAAAGTTGTTGCGTATATGACGTTGTTAACTTTTGTGATGTTTCCCGGTGGTTTATCTGTTAACAGTGTTTCCAGAGCAGGGTTGTATATTTTCACGATGTGCTTGTTGGAATTCGTCATATGGATTTTCGGGAGCTGGTCTCTGTCTGACAATTGTATGAAAGTTACTCTGCTGAGTACTTGGATGACGTCATTCTTCGCTTCGGTGATTTCAGCTTCGTGGTTTTCAAGGAATTCTAACTTATTGTCACTGAAGATGACTCCAGCTAAATTTTCTGGAGAACTGCAGGTTGTGTTTAAGGTAGAGTCTTGGGTTTCATTATCTGTGAGATTATTTCGTATTTCATTCGCTTCAGCCTCCACCTCATCCTCTGATGCATTCCTTATTTCTACATTCGTCTCATTAGAGTTTGAGTGATGGGTCATAGGATTGTGTCTTATATCTAATTTTATCTTATCTATTTCTGCCTTTGAGAGTCTGTTGTTTCGCATGATGTCCCTACGGACATTGGCAAGCATGTTTGGATTGAGGTTAGGTTTTATGTCATTTCCCACCATACTTCTCCATATTTCGTATGTTTGATTGGTTGTGTTCTTTGCTGGGTTTTCGAGTGCAGTGAAGAAGGATGTCATGACTTGTCGATACTCTTCGCGGCACCATTTCGTTCGTTTACTTTTTATTAGTCGATTTGGTATTGAGTCTCTTAGTCCAAGGTTGGCAATAATCCGGTTTTGCTGACCTAGTGTCTCTTCGTGTGTGGAAGAGTTTGTTCCAGTGACAGACTTTTCGTCCTCAGACTGGTTCCTCTCTGAGGGATGCGGCCCTTGTTGTCCCGGGTGACGGCCGATCCGGTAGTAAATATTATTCGTATTCATTAAAATTAGTAGAGATGCGTTTTTACCTTGACCGCCAAGGGGTAATTATGTTCAGGTTACCAGCTTTAGGACGAGTCTCGAAGAAGATCCAAGAGGACGCCCAAGATTGGTTACAGTGTGGATTTATTAATATATCGAAGGTAAAATAGTTCATAATAGTGTATGGTGTTCAGTGGGGTAGACTATACTAAGTTAAAACTAAGTCCGAGTGACCAATCCAAAGGGGAATATCAGATTTTAGTATATAGAGTTTAAAAAAAAAAGAAAGAGAAAAGGGAACTGAAAGGAAAGAATTAACTTAAGTCAAAAGGATTTCGAATCATATCAAACTACAGGAAAAGTATCATTGAAAAATGGTACAGCATTTACCATTTCTTACATGTTCGGAGCATGGCACAAGTGACTTTCCACAAATGTTCAATTTTCCGTCGGCAACGACAGATAGTTATCAAATTTTATGGGGTAGGCTGGACTTATACTACAGATTGGTAGGGGGGGGCTGGATATCAAAGAATTCATTAAACAAAGGGGTAGAAGCAAGGTAATAAAAGTTATACATTTCCGGTCATCTCTCAACCTACTAGCCGCTAAAAGATACATTTTAAAATTTTCCTCAAAGAGACGACAGTCAAGGGGAAGATCATTGTAGGAAAATTGCACCTGTAGCCATGAAAAAAAAAATAAAAATACAATATGATCCCTGTCAATGCGGATACATACACATGTACATTATAAACGTATATATATATATACACATACATACACTCACACACACACACACATATATATATATATATATATATATATATACACACAAGGGAGAGCGAGAGAGAGAGAGAGAGATATTAGTAAACATGTACACATATACACGCACCGACAGAGATATGGGATGCCTAAAGTAAGAGAAAAAACAAAGAAAAAAAAAAGAGAAAAATGGAAACGAAGGTACGCTTAAGGTCGGGGTGGGGACGGAAAAATTGAAATATAAATTAAAACAAAAAAGAAAGAGAAAAGGGAACCGAAAGTAAAGAATTAACTTCAGACAAAAGGATTTCGAATCATATCAAACTACAGGAAAGGTATCATTGAAAAATGTTACAACATTTATTATTATTATTATTATTTCTTTGATTATTCTTTATATACTCATTTCCTTCCGGGTCCCAACTAGAAACCTAAGGTGTCAGAAATGGCATCATGACATTCTTTTAAAAAAATTAAAAATAAAACAACACACAGTTTCCAACAGTAAAGCCTCTTCTAAGGTGTAAGCGTCACTGAACATAATGAGAGTAAGAGCGATAAAGTAAGACATCTAACTACTTACCTGAGGTGCTTCTGTGAATGGATGGAAGAACAGGATGCGGAACGCTTGGTGATCAATAGTTTCATAGGGACACTATATTGTCAACAATCATAATAACAGTAGTATTTCATGATCAAGAGACCTTGGGAGATACCGTTTTTTTTCTTCTATGCTGATTGTCATCAACGGCGATAGGACCAAATCAATTCTGGTATTTACTCATAGATTGCACGAAAAAAATTATTTTACCTTTTGTAAGAATATTAGAATATAAAATAATGTAATAAACTCGACTGGAATTCGAACACGGATCTTCGATTCCTCAATCCGAACTGCTATCAATTACTATGCAAAAGTACCAATGGGAGAACATTGCTAAGGGCTACAAGGAAGAGGAAGTTATGGGAAGCCATGATCGCCCATCTTCTGAAGGGACGCGACACATAGAAGAAGATTTAAAAGGTTGTTATGCCCTTATATTATAACAACGTATGGAACGAAGATGTTTTAGTGTTCTGAGTCAATAACAATTATTTCTCTGCCATTTGCGTAGACAAACGCATTAATGAAAATTGATGTAAAGAAAATGAGATTATACAGTTTTTTACTATTATCCTTCAACAACCCTGGAGTTATAGAACACATTCTCGATGATGGTCAAAGCAATATTTTTTACATATTAAAACCCATTTTTAAGTTTGGTGTATCTATTGAAAAGACGTAAAAAGACCGAAAAGGATATGGAAACATTTATTAAATATTGCTAATCGAAAGACTGTAACAATAACGAGTCATATCCTCGACTCTCTGACAATGGGAAGTCTGCGAATTCCTAGATTTTATCGATAGGTGGAACAATGCATACAACTTTGTACAAGTTGAAGCAAAAAGAATAATTCCGTTATTATTTACTGTTTTTTTTTGTATTTTCCCTATAAAACATCACCCAGTGCACATATTAGTGCTTCGTACGTCCATTCTATGAAGTCGTTCCTTGCAGATTGACCACCGATTCTCGATTGGATTTAAATTAGGAGAGATTGCTAGCCAGTCTAAGATACTCAGATTTTTTCTCATTTTCGTAAGCTTCCTTGGAGTAACATTCATTGCAGACAATGGCCGTAGAAGAACTAATCAACACTCAAGAAATTGGTGACTGGATGTAATAAAAATCTGATGCAATCACGGATGGCGCAATATTTTTCAATGCCAAATAAATGTTATCATACACCCAGAAAAGAGATTCATATTACAGCCCACCACTGCAAATGACCTAATCTGAGGAAAAAAATAGAAATCGTTTACACCCTGTCATTCCAGTGGATTTAAATCTGACCACATGGTGAAAGAAAGGAAAGTAAATCAGTTGTTTCAATTAATTTTCACAAAGGTGAAGATCGTAATCTTTCTTCCAGTTTCTGTTTTTGTTGTTGTATTTTTTAATATTCAACCCTTTATTGTGAAAATGGAGAATGAAAAAGTGCCAAGTACACCAAAGGTTAAACAATATCTGGAATTAATGCTCCATGATTTAACTGAGAAAATTGAATTTTATGGGTGTATGTATATGCAGACTCCATGAAAAAACCCGATGTACCTATGCGAAAGTCTTAATATTACTACAACATTTGAAAATCGTATAATCACAAATCCTAACGTTAAAACATATAACTGGTTTAACACTTATTAGGGAAAATTGAAATTAATGTGCGATGTCATAATTCCAGTCAGGTTTGCAGTGTTCCTTATCGCACTAATACAATCAAGAAAATCATCTGCCTGAAGCTATTTATTAAATAGTTGGTTTGGGTGAACTCTTTGTCGTTTGTTGGCAGTCAGTCTAATACGAACAAATTCGAAAACGTGGAGAAGGTGAGGAGAAACCACATCACGCCATGATCATTCACAGATAATACAAAAAGAATCTATGAAGAGCATTGATGGTATATGGCATTAACAAAATTGAAAGCTTCAAGAGAAATAATGAAACTAATGAGTAATTTGTTTCTTAAAATAAAATAAATAAATACAAATCGTAATATTAGTAATGCTTCGGTGATAAATAATTTGCGAATTGAGAATAGAGACATTCTTTTCAAAGATTTTCAGATAATCACATATATAATCCTGTTTTTTTTTATGTTGAATACATTTTTTGTCTCGAATGAAAGCGCTGTATGTTGCAAAATTTTCTTACCAAATTTTTACCGTGAAAACTAAAAAAAAACGTAAAGTCTCGATCATGTGTTCTTGCGAACCAGCAGGATATCTTTCAAGTAGTCACGCTTACATGTAATAGCAAATATGCTATAGAACAAATGATTGTCTTAGAGATAGTGAAAAACAACATGTCATCGCATTTTGCCTGAAATTCTGCGTTTCGGTGCTTCCGTACTAAAATGAAAATTACTGTGGTTGGAAATATGGATTAAACGTCTGATATAATCGACATAGACGTCATTGATTTTTTTCCTGATTTAAAAAATGTTTGCATAATCTGGCTTATAAATCTTATTATGTGCTTACAAAATTCCCTTAATCTCTTTCTGTGATTATCAAATGGAAGGATTTTGTCATTTAAAATGTTATCACAAACATATCCAGCCATGTTCTATTTTTCTTTGACTTTCATTTAATAATGCCACTTTAAAGTTTCAGTAAAATGCAGACGACATACATATTTACTTATTGATTTTGGTTTTCTAATCTGTGTTCTACGCAGTTATGACATTGTTAATGATGGCTCTCCACAGCTGCCATTTTCTATTTTACTACATACTGCTTCGTCCATCAATGCCTCACACTTATCTAAAAGATTATACTTTGCTTTCGATGTGGTTTGTGATGGTTTATTTGCCACTCTTTCCTTCTTTATTACTTGTTTTCAATAAATTCTGCTCTTTCTATCCGGTTGTTGGCAGTGGTATATTTCGGATTATTAAAATACTTGAGATCTTAAATTCATATTTCTAAGATATATGACCATGTTTTTGTGGGTTTTTTCCTTCTCAAAAATAGTCGCTCATCTTCGCGGTTACACTATATTTCTTCAATTTCTTCACAAATTGTTGCTTTATATCTGTGGAAAATGCAAAGAATTCAGTCGCGAAATAGCTCCTTCTTTATTACTATATATATATATATATATATATATATATATATATATATATATATATATATGTGTGTGTGTGTGTGTGTGTGTGTGTGTGTGTGTGTGTGTGTGTGTGTGTGTGTGTGTTTGTGTGTGTGTTTATATGATTGTGTGTGTGTCTGTGTCTCTGTGTGTGTGTGTATGCGCGCATTTGTGTGTATGTGTGTTTCTGTGTGTGTATATGTGTGTGCGTCCGTGTGTATGCACACACACACACACACACATATATATATATATTTATATATATATACAGATATATATATATATATATACAGACACGCATATATATATACAGACACATACATATGCACATACAAACATGCACACACAAACATACACACATATATATATATAAAGTATAAATTGAAGTCAACTCTCAGAAGTGATAGTTTCATGCTAAACGCAATCATCAGGCCACATGCGTTGTATGTTTTTTTTCTCAACTATTTCTATATGCGGGTCAGTGGTGCATTACAAATAAGCAAATTAATAAACAACTCCCATTAAAAATACACTTGGAATAGACTACCCACAATTCAACAAAGACTGGTATATATAATTAGTCTAGAAAAACAAAAAAAATACATCTGGCCTGATAATTGCCTTATATATATATATATATATATATATATATATATATATATATATATATATATATATTTTAGGGTTTATCACAAAACAAAGATCGATTTTTACAAGCTTCAGAGCAGCTTCATCACGCTTAAAATTTAAATATGCGGGTCAGTGATCGATAAAAACATATGTCTGTAGAACCTTTGATTTTGAGTTATTAAGTTTAAAGAAAACCAACTATTGATGGCACTGTGGCTCCAACATTTAAAGTGTGTAGTAATGAGTTAATTGAGAAGAGAACTATTTCACAACGAAAGGTTATTCATGTTGTGAGCTGGCAGATATGATTTTTACATACGGCATCCTCGGCATCCGTATCATTTGTAATGTATGCAGGGTCTTTTGAGCTCTCATCATTCACCACAGGACATTTGCCGGTGGTCTATTGCACAAAATGCCGATCCGTTGTCAGTTTCTTCTATATTGTTTACGGGTGAGGCAACATTTGGAAGAAATAGAATATCAAATTTACACAACCAACATTTGTGGGTGGATTGGCATCCCCAGGGTAAAATACAGGCTAGACACCAACATCAGTTCACGATTAATGTGTATGCTGGAATTGTAGGTGATTCCTGTCTGTTAGGTCCATACATTCTCCAAACAGATCTTACATGAAATGACAATAAGGGCGTTATTTTGAAGAAACCTCTAGACTTTCTACGGGATATATCCCTGCTAATACCAAGACGCATGTGGTTCATGCATGATGACACTCCAGTACATTTTAATTACATTGTTTGCGATGCACTGGCTGATATCTACCATGAGAAATAGATATGTAGCGGGGGGGGGGGCGGTTTTGTGACCTGCACGTTCACCTGACCTAAATCCTTTGGATTTTAATCTGTAGGGCTACTTGAATGAATTGTTTTATGCGGCAGACATTAATAAGGCAGAGACGCTTCATCAACGTTTCGCGAGGGCCTCAAAAAAACATTTGCAACCCTGTAAGTGTATTTGCAAAGGTCCGCCAATCGATGATCCGACGGGTGCATGCGTGTATAGAAGCAAGTGGAAGACATTTTGAATATTTATTATGAGTTGCGTTGTGGAGCTAAAACGATGGCCTTTTGGGGATATGTTTATATGCACCTTTCTCTTTGTTTTAGTGTGAGGAATCCACCCCCAAATTGTGCAAAAGTATTTTTGATACACACATTCTCTCTGTCTGTCTGTCTGCCTGCCTCTCTATCTATCTCTCTCACTTTATATATATATATATATATATATATATATGTGTGTGTGTGTGTGTGTGTGTGTGTGTGTGTGTGTGTGCGTATGAGTATGAACGGTTTCGGTTTAACTCTCTGCTTTCAGGCGGGAGGAACCCGAAGGAGGCTACGCCGAAGGGCGGAGTCTCCTTCGGGGAGGTAAAACCGGCCCTGAACCCGTTTATACGGTTTCAAATGGGCTATTTTTTGGCCGAGCCTAATGGCTCGGAAATGCCCACGTTAAAAAGGCCTCGTGCCACATGACGCCCTCGTGGGGGGACGACTAAATATAGTACGTACGGCGTGTATACTCGCGTGTTGTTTATGTGGAGATTATCAAAGGGGTCAAAACTTTTATGATTAGGTGTTTCGCCCCTTTCTCTTATGAGTCTTCATGCCGTAATGATAGAGAAACCCACGTGTAAGTGTAATGAGTCGGAATAAAAAGATCTCATAAGGATTCTTATGCTATGGACAGAATGTGTCTTTCTCCTTATTTATTTCTTAACAACAGCTGGATTTGGAAGTAACTTCAATTACACCTTTTTATTTCTCTCTTAGTACATATATTACATCGCGTTCATAATATTTTTCTTAATGGTAGGTAATATTCTAGTTGAGTCCGGTCTACATTTTAAAATAGAGAATGTTGCGATAAGTGCGTTTTCAATGAATTTTCTTAGTGATTTTTTTTCAAAATGAGACGAATTAATTCCACCGAAATGTTGGTCAAATCTGATAAAGTACTAATGCATTTAATTTGTTGTTATGCAATAGTTGAACGTTATACTCATATATATATATATATATATATATATATATATATATATATATATATATATATACACTACCAGTCAAAAGTAGTAAATCATCAACTTAAAATGTCAAGCACTAAAATGGTGTTATTTATTATACTAAATTCATGTCTTCCTGAACCACATTAAATACAAATTAAACCGCAAAAAGACGAAATAAAATAGACTTACACTTTTAATTCATTAAAATGACCCCCTTTGGCCGGTATCACGGCTTCAAAGATTCTAAGATTTCTTTCCACCAAAGACTGGATGTATAGTGAAGACATTTCTGCCCAGGTTTCCTGCAAGAGTTACCAGAGGTGAGCCGCACTTGAGTGTTGTTTAGCTCTGACTTTTCGGCCAAGTAAACGTCGTCGCACCAGACAATGGCTTTTAAATCCGTTAATTGTGCCGGCCAAAACATTTGTTGAAGGACCTGCCGTTCTTCTCTGCTTTTAATGTACTGTGGCAGTGTTTACTATTATGATTTAGGTCATTATCATACATGAGTACAAATCCTTGACCCACAAGCTGCGTTCCTGAGGGTATCGCGTAATGTTGCAGTATGCTATGATCACTGGTGTGACTCAATTTCCCCTTCATCTGGTGCAAATCCCCGACTTTGCAATTGACAAAAGCCCACCACACTATAGCAGAGCTTCCTACATACTATACTGTTGAAGTGATAAAGGGGGTTGCAGCTCTTTGTCGCACATATATCCTCCTATTTGATCCAAAGATTTTGAACTTTGATTCCTCAGTCCAAATATACTTTATTACACTGCTCTACTGTCCAGTCTTTGTGCGTCTTGGCCAACTGGAGGCTTTTGATATTGTTTTAATTGCTCAACAGTGGTATCTTGACAGGGCAACTTCATAGTCTTCAGTGAAAGTATACGCATTTTTTGACGACATTGCTTCAGTTGTGCAGTGATATTTAGAGCAGTCAGCCTTCTGTCACGCAAGGTTGTGGGTCTGATAAAATTGTCCTCTGCTCTTGTTGCGTCTTTTGGTCTACCAACCCTAATTTTGGCCTTGTTTTGACCCGTTTCCTGATATCTTCCAACAATATAATCCACTGTAATTCTGAGATATTTTTTTTTAAATTTCCTCTGCTTGAATATCTTTCCTTTTTAATTAATGATATCTTGCTTTGTTCAAATGTAAGTTCACGTGTTTTGGGCATTTTGTTGAGAAAAAAAGGTTTCATCCCGAAGGAAATCGCAAAATTTTAATATGAACAAAATAAGAATAACCGATTTCACTACTCGCCAAGGTAAATTAGCAGCATGGGTAAAACAGTTTGTATCTAGCAAGCAGTAATTCAACACAATATAGTCTAAAATGGTGGTATAATCTAACTTTTGGAAAGTGTTTTATTCATCCTCAGTAGTAAAGATGAAAACGTCTTCAAATCAATTTTTAAAAAAAATATCTGCTTATACGAAGTTCAAAGTTACTGAGAAAGACTTGTATTTAGTATAAATAAATAAGACCATTTTGGTGATTAAATTGTTTCATTAAAAATAACACATTTTGGTCGAGCAATAAACATTTTAGAGGGTGGCCAAATACTTTTGACTGCTAGTGTGTGTACATATGCACACACACACACATACATATACATAGATACATAGATACATATATATATATATATATATGTGTGTGTGTGTGTGTGTGTCTGTGTGTGTGTCTGTGTGTGTGTGTGTGAATTAATTTCTGGATTTTTCACAGGTGTATGTCAATGGATATTTTGTGCAAGTTAATTGGCATATTCTTGCAGCTGTTATAGTGTGTCAAATTATGTAGGTAAATTATGTAGATTTTTCTTTCTTTGTAGTTCGGGAAAATAATCCATTTGTGATCCACAATAATAATCTTGTCCACAATATGATTTACTTATATCCAAAAAAGGCAAATGTCTCAAAAGAATGAAATTCTAATTATGTTATTATTAATAATAAACCAATTTCCTACTGTCAGATTTATTTCTCTGTCTCATGTAAGACGTCCTGCACTTGACCGACTGTACAGGAAATAGCGACCGAGGACAATAGAAAGTCATCTGTGAAATTTCCTTTATGATTTAAAATAGAATATAGCTGCAATCATTGACATTAACTTGTATTATTTTACAAGCATACATGTTTACCTCTCTATTTTTTAAAAAGAGATGTCCTAGTTCTACTGCTTATCTGTGTGAATCGTCTTTCATTTAGAAAAGCCTCTGCTATACGGTAATATGAAATATATCAGATTATAAGCTTAAGCAAAATTACATTTATTAACTGTCTGAATTTAGTTTACATGTTTTAAATTTAATCTTTTTTTCCCCTCTGAATATCCGTATTGAATGACCACCATGATTCGATACTTATTGTTGTTTCGATAATCATTTTCCGGCCATAAAAAATCTCCTGTCTTCCACGGGTTTATTTTATATTCAGCCGCCTTCTTTACGTGTTATTTCTTAGCAGTATTCACTTATGTGTTTGACAAGAAAGAAACTGCAATGGATAATTAAAAGTACTATAAATAAACTCTATACAGGCACATTCTTTTCTCGTATTTTCCACTTGTAGAACTCTCAACCGTTTTCAGGCATTCCAATTAAGTATGATCTTCAAAAATGTAATTGCATTGCCTATAGTCTTCTTCTGCCTTTTACTTTCTGCTTTTTCTTATTCTTCTCTCTTCTTAATAACATTTTTTTTTATATTCTTTCACACTCAGTAAACCCCTTGCCTGTTAGCAGATTTCTTTCGTTGCTGGTGGTGAAAAGATAAAAAAAATAATTAAAAAATGTGATAATTATATATTTCAATTATGTAAAATGTCTGATGTTGAAAACAAGCTTTCAACCGCATTCAAATTTGATAATTTATAATCAGACATCATTTTTGATAAACTTGGCAAAAAAATCATCTTAGCGTAATTTGTACCATGGTATGACAAGTATATATATATATATATATATATATATATATATATATATATATATATATATATATATTTTAAATATAACTTGAATTAAATTAGCCTTTAAAGTTAGAAATGTATCATTTATCTTATCGCATTATATTTTATTTTTAAATATATTTTTATTCTTTAATATAAAGATTTATTTTAAAATATTATTACTTCAATTTAATATAAATGATCTAAATATGACTGATTTTTAATCATTTTTTTTTTGTCCTATAGAACAAACGTTTCGGCCCTCTTTTAGTTTCAATTTCACACTTCATTCTTTATATAAATCCAAATAAATGTCCTAAGGTTAATATCCGGGTTTCATTTTATAAAACTTCTGCTCTTTACGGCTAATACCTTCCACGCTCCCCTAACTACCGTCTCGGACATTTTTGTTTGACTGAAGCATCGAATTGGATGTATTCTGTATCAATTTTTCGATGGCTACCAAAGTTTTTTTTTTTTTTTTTTTATTCCGACATGAACTCTATGAAGTCTATACACTGGGGTTGAATAAGACTGACTTAGTTTTCGACGGTTGAAATATATCTATCTCCCCGTACCCATATGAAGTAATTTGTGATTTTGTTATTTACTAATACTTATATGATCTGTTGTAATAAATACATTGAGCTCTTTTTGTGGATCATTTTTAATAGTCTGTATTACTAGGATGAACTTGGATTATATACCAACGGATTTATTACCTGTACTATATATATATATATATATATATATATATATATATATATATATATATATATATATATTTAAATTTTGTTTTCATTTCGATATGTTTATCGATATTATATTATATTTTTTCGAAACTATTTAAATTTTTTTAGGTTGTTTTGAATTTGAATTTTAAATTATGAATTAAAAATTAAAAATTTGAAATTTTCCATTTTAATTATTAATGTCAAATTTTAACTGCAAAATATATCAATCTGTTTTTTCTTAATTAACTGCAATATGCCTCTATATGTTAATTTATTCTGCCTTTTCTTCTTTCCCCACTTTTTCCCTCCCACTCCTGATTCCATATTTGCTTTCTTATATATTTTCTTTTTTTTCTCTTTGTCTCATTTCCTGTGAGATGACTTATTATATAGGTCAATGTCTGGTCTTAGCCCCACTTTTACTCTTATGTATTTTAATAAAAATAAACTGAAAGTTATTCCTATCTCTTCCTTCCATATCTAATTTCGACCATATCTGTCGTTCTCCTCCTACACTTCTCTATATTTTACATGAACTTAAAACTACCCCTCAAAAGTGTATAAAAATAATACTTAAATTTAAAACCATTCTTTTATGCTTGGAAATGTGATATGAAAAACCAGGAAAAAACACCTAATTGGAGAAATAAAATATAATCAATGCACCCTTAAGGTTGTCTGTTTTCTAATTTTAATTAAAAAGTAATATATTTACTGTTCTTTTGTTTTTATTCGAATATATATATATATATATATATATATATATATATATATATATATATATATATTAAATACGTTATAAAATCACCACAAAATAGCTATTTTGTTTCAACATTTCTGGTGTCTTTTCAAGTGATGGTGTTGTATTCAACACCATCACTTGATAGAACACCAGAAATGTTGAAACAAAATGGCTATTTTTGTATTGATTTTATAACATATTTATGCTATAATTTTCGAATAAATAATTATATTTGCTCTACTCTGTATTGAGCACGCTTTTAAGAATAGTATGTGTTTCTTATGTAATTTTATTCCGTTCACACCAATCCTATATATATCTATCTATATCTATCTATCTATCTATCTATCTATATACATATATATATATATATATATATATATATATATATATATATATATATATATATGGTAAAAAAATTATGTATATTATGCAATATTTTGTTAACCTGAAATCTAAATTTGGATAATGTTGAAAGAAAAATGTGGATAGATTTTGAAGTGGAACGAATATCAAAGTGTTTGGTTTGGTTGGCTTTGTTTTACGGCCTGTCAAGGTCAATGGGTTAATTAATGCCGACAACTTTTTTTTTAATGGTAATGTTTTGTTTTGTCAAAAATCTATTTCTTGTAATATTTTTTTTCTCCAAAATGTATAGCTGGTAATATTATTTACGAGAACGTATTGCTGTTAATATTTTTTTACACTCTTATAATGCCTTTTACCTCAGTTCCAGGGTTAACCACTTGCCCACATCTGGGATCCCAACAGGTGCCACCACCCCGGGTCAGGGCGAAACCGGGAACACTAGCAACTAAGAGGTGGTTCCACGCTCCACAAAACCTCCCGATCAGAGACCCCGTCGTGAGACGTAGTCTATCGTCTTACTCTGGACAGGAATATCAAAGGGCGGTGGAATTAAATGAAAACCAAAAGAAAAAATGGAGATTAGTATAAAAGTGTCAACAGATATCTTGCAAAGCGATGAAATAAGCAATGCAGAAAAGAACTAAATTACATGTTTTGGCAACAAACTGCAATGGCAATATTAACCGTTTTCCTTATAAGAAAATATTCGGCAATCACTAACCGAACAGCCAGTTATAATTTTGGTTGAAATTCATAAAAAATCAATTTTGTAAATGTTTTTCAGCAAAAAGTGTTCTCCTTCCCAGTAACTTTTATTGCTATTTCCTGTATTGATGGAGGTTTTCTTTCCATAATTTTATTTATAATAGTGTGGAATTTCAACATCTTATGTCAATATTATCTCTTACAGATACATGTGATATCCATTTTTCTGTTGCTGATGATATAATTCCTCAAATGATTTCGTTTTGTTTTTCGGTTCTCTTCTTGGTTTGTTATTCTATATTGCTAGTCCACAGGCCACAGGCTTCCCCAAAAGCCATTTTAACTACTAATCTATCGCTTGTATATAGACGACAGTATAGACATTTCTGAGGAGTTTGGAGCCATACATGACATCCAAAGGAATGTCTCGATCTGACGAGTCTATTTAAGAACATGACTCAAATTTTCATATTATTATTTGGTTCTGTGGTTATTATTAAGTCCATGAAATCTAAGGCCCAAGCGCCACTCAAAGTGAAAGGGGACCGAATAAAAGTGCGTACAACGAGTAAATAAGAAGTGCTTATAAGTATATCTATATTTCTGAGATGAGGTATTATGTACAGTATTTACATTAGTCGGACTTCCAACCACCTGAAGAAGGCCGGAGCGTACAACGGCCGAAACGTTGTGACAAATATGGCGACAAAGATGAGGACAATAGTCCGACTAATGTAAATACTGTACATAATACCTCATCTCAGAAATATAGACAAACTCTGAAGGATCGGTACGGACCCGATATACCAAAAATATGGAGACAAATTGAGAAATCCTACCAAAAACTGGCACGAATATCGAACCATCTGACATTCCTACACCGATGCAGAGACCTACAACTCATCCCTTCAGGCTTGGCACCAAGACTTCCTCTCAATTCAAGGAGAGCTCGTCGGGTCGCAGAGAAAGCGGGACACGCCCTTGTCCGAGAGAGAATCCAGTACAACCGTTGGATGAAACATCAGTACATGCTCATATCTCCCCAGACGCTCGAGGATCTCTTCAACAGAATTACCAATGAAGAAGACCAGAGAAGGATCCAAAATGACCTGGATAAATCCTTCAGACATGAATTTGATGTAGTCAAGGCTCGCCAAGTGCAAAAATTAAATAGATTGAAAAATCAGAAGGTGACGCACAAGGTCCATTACCCACCAGTGAAAGCAGTAGTCAACATCAGCCAATATCAGCTGAGTGCCTCTGAGGAGCCAGTATTGAATAAGGGTCTCAACTTCGCCACAACCATCAGGCGGGTGCCATACTTGGACATCATTGCCAGAGTAGAGGAGGTGGCCTTGAACATCCCTCAGGCTCAGGCGGATGAAATGAGATGGAAAGTGAGACAGTGAAAGTGAGAGAGCCAAGCTGCCCAGGTCTAACATAACAAAACTGGAGAGACTGGCGATTGAATCACTACAGAGGAATGAGAACATCATCATACTACCGGCTGACAAAGGTAATGCGACTGTAGTGATGGACAAATCGGACTATACAAGAAAACTGGAAGACCTCATTAGCAATGGTAGCTACAGCATAGTGAAGAAAGATCCTACTATGAAAACGGAACGCAAACTGTCACAGATCCTAATCAAGAACAAGGATCACTTCGCACCCAAGACGTATAGGCAGTTATCGCAGCGTTACAGCAAGATACCTCACATATACGGTCTCCCTAAGATTCACAAAGACGGTATTCCACTCAGGCCGATTGTTGGTTGCCAAGGCTCTGTGTGCCACCCTCTGAGTCGCTTCCTTTGTAGATATAATTGACCCATTGATCGGAAAGTCTCCTTCATATGTCCGAAACTCCGCCCACTTCGTGGAAATAATCAAAGATGCTCCCATCCTATCCAACCAGATGGTGAGCTTGGACGTGGTGAGTCTGTTCACCAAGGTACCCACGGAGGAGGCACTCTCAGTAGTCAGAGATAGATTAACCTCTGACTCTTCCCTAGAGGAGCGGACCAGTATTCCAATAGATAATCTGATGGAGATGTTGACTTTCTGTACACAAACAACACACTTCGGAATGGGATCTCACATATATCGACAGGATGAGGGCTTAGCAATGGGCTCGCCATTATCACCAGCAATGGCGAATATATACATGGAATACTTTGAAGAAATGGCATTAGAGTCTATATCGCTAAAGCCAACTATATGGTTACGGTACGTAGATGACACTTTCATACTCTGGCCACATCAGGAAGAAGTCCAGGTTCTTCTGGACCATGTGAACTCAATAAGACCTTCAATACAGTTCACAATGGAGAAAGAGAGTAACAACTCACTCCCATTCCTGGATGTACTAATATCTCGAACAGAGAATGGGTTCAAGACATCCGTATACCGTAAACCAACATTCACCGGACAGTACCTCAATTTCAACTCCCACCATCCATACAGCGTAAAGAAAGGGATCGTCCGATGCTTACAACACCGAGCAAAAGTCATAAGTGGCGATCCAAAGACGTTAGATAAGGAATTGGTCAGTATAAGTAGTACCCTACAACGTAACAACTACCCTGGGTACATGGCAGCAGCCCCCAAAAACTTGGATAGGCGGGTACAAGAGGAGGAGGAGGAGGAGGAGGAGGACAACAACACTCAGAAAACAGTCTGCCTGCCTTATGTGAAGGGTTATCAGAGAAAATACAAAGGATCTGCGGTCCATATAACATCAGGACTACCTTCAAAAGCGTGACAACATTTCGCAGGTATCTCTCACGAGTGAGACCCCCATAGAGAGGAACATGACTAAAGACTGTGTGTACGCTATCCCATGCAGCTGCGGAAAGGAATATAAAGGAGAGACAGGCCGCCCCCTCAAGGTAAGGCTTCAAGAACACCAGAAAGCTGTAACGCGAGGGGAAGTAGAAAAAATCAGGCGTGGCTGACCACATATGGAGAGAGAAGGAGATCACCGCCCCTGTGGGATCATGTTGAGATCATAGACAGGGAACACCATTGGAAAATTCGTAAACTTAAGGAATCAGCCCATATGCTAGGCCACAAAAATCTCCTGAGCCGACCAAGCATAGAAATAAATACAATATGGGAACCAGTAATAAGGAGTGCCAGAGAAAAGCAATGATAACAAAGTTGCAATATGAACTCTGGAAAAGACATGCAATGATAACAGCTTATAAGTAAGATGGATAACATTTACTTATAAATATGAAGAGGTTTGGATCATGATGATTGGAAAGTATTCCCTCGTGAGTCTGTTCTTTCACAAATTAGCAGGAGATAACTGATAACAAATCTAAACATGGTGTTTGTGATCGAAATTGTAATTCCTCTTTATTAAATATGGCGACAAAGATGAACTTGATTAGGATGAGAATAAGTCGGTTCAGTTTATATGGGAAAAATGGTCCATCCGCAAATATTCGAACGGGAGAAAGAACGTTCTAGAATGCCATTAAAATAGCGATAAGCTAGAGGCAACCAACATTTTGTCTCTTGTGAAGAGATTTGTAAGGTAGCAATAATTAATTACCCCCAGGGCCGTGTGAATGCGTTTGAACTCTTTCAGGACTGGGGAAGGAGAATCGGGCAGCTTGTGAACATAGTGTGCTGCAGGAGGTATCAGGAACTGAAGATTTTCCAAAAAATTTTATCATTAGCGATAATTGATATATAAGAGTTCCACTTGAGATCTGGACTGAGCTCAAGTCCTAAAAACGTTCAAGTCTCATTCAAACATACAACCATTTTCCGAACAGGAGAAAATTTAGAGTATACCCGGTGAATTATGCATTAAACTTCGTGAATTTTGAAAGACTAAGGAACACCAAGGAAGGACATGTAATCTTAAAGGAAATTGGAAAAATCATGAAAGAATAAATGAAGAATAATATGAAAAAACGAATAGATATCTTGGGAAAACAAACGGAGAAAAAATAAGGCAAAGATAATTAAGCAGAAAATATAGAAAAGAAACCAATGACATATTGTGTTAATTCTAATACTTGTTGAAAATCCCAAAAGCAAACAAAATGCTAAAACATGTGCTTACGGGACTTGACTCATTCTTTAAATATGTCAACAAGACCAAAACTCACAATTTTCTCCGATTTCTCTTGACTGACATATTGTCCCAAGTAGAGACCAAAGCCAGTCCTTTGGCGCTGCGCTTGTTCAAGACAAACATGTTGGGAGTAGCACAATGGCAGAATACATTAAGACATTTGAAATTGCCTTTTAAGCAATCGGAACAAAAGCAATAATTGTTAATATCGCTCTTTTTCTCCATGACATCCATATCGCCACAATATTACATAGAATATTTCTCGTTAATATTGTACAGGTTTAAAGCATCTTATTGCATATTTAAATCTCTGAAAACTTTAGAATCTAGCACATGCAATGTTTGAATTTATAAAATGAAAAACTGAAATATATTTAGAAGTAGAAAATGAACATGTAATCAATAAAATGTGGGGACGGCTATACCGAAGATTTGTTTTTCATCACTCGGACAGGGTTCAGAAGTAAAAGTTCTCAAAATACACATATCCGGCAATCTCATTTCTTTTGCAGTAATCCTTACAAATGAAATGCCTATTATGACCAAATGACGTGGACATCTTTATCTTCTTTTATATCCGTGTCCCTTCAGGACTAAGACGATCATGGCCCTCCATATCGTCCTGTCCTTATATCTCTTAATGTTTTATCTTTTTGTTACTTCTCACAAACGCCAGTCTATCATCTATTTATTCAAGCTCATCATGTTCCTGATGCTTCGCTCTGTCCTTCTTTCCCCCAATCTGCCCTGTGAGTATCAGTTTTTCCAAGCCCATCTTCCTTATTAACTGCCCTAGAAAGTACTGTCTCTTCCTGATGTCAAGTATAATGTTCATTTTTCTTTCCATTTTCTCCAAAACCTCATTGTTGCTCACATGTTCGGCTCATGGTATTCTCAGCATCTTTCTGTAGAACCACATTTCTGTGGCTTCTTTATCTTCGAGAAGATTGCCTAGCATTCGCTGCTATACAGGACAGATACCACGAAAGAGTTCAGTACTCGTTTATTGCTTTTAACGATTTTTTTTCTGTCTTTTAATACTGTGTTTAGCTTTTGGAATACATGTTTGACTATCCTAATACGACTTCGGATCTCAGTGTCGCACTTTCCGTCCATCGTTTTCCATTCCACAACGAGATTTTGGAAAGTTTATTATGGTTTCATTCATTCATTTTTAATGGCTATATTTTGAGTTATTTTGTGGGAAAAATAAATTAACTCTCTTATATATGCTGCAGACAGGCTACTTTTCATTGTGTTAAAGTGGCATTTTGTCAGTGTTGTCCCATGAAGAGATATACTTAAATATTTGAAGAAATGTGAGGGGTGTACTCACTTTTGTGATACACTGTATATATATATATATACACGTTTCATTAAATAATATAGACAAGTGTTGTCTATTTATTTTATGTAAATTCTTTCATAACGTCTGTCTTTGGGATTGGTTGAAGGAGCAAGTTAACTATGCCAAACCAAGACATAGGAAGAACTTGAAGGGCGAATACAAGAAGTTGTGTCTTTCCTACAACAAGAGTTCCTGGTAAAATCAGTTGACAAAAGGCAGATAGTGCTGACCTATGTTGACATACCGACCTTAAAATGTAGTCAGTTCATTGAACTAAGTATACTTTAAGCCCTTTCACCATTCTCAAATCTCAAATGACGTACTTAGGTAAGTATGTCAAAATAGGTCAACACTCTTTGCATTTTCCCCCACTCTCTAAAGAAGATAGAATTATCTCTTGTTTTTTACCCGGAATATTTTTTTCCGTTTCATTTGTGATTTGTTTGTAAGTTTCAGAGCTGCTGATTTTTAGAGCTGTCATGAAATAAAAATTATTACCTATGCGATTTTAAGTGTTTGATATTCTTTAATTTTCATATATATATATATATATATATATATATATATATATATATATATATATATATATATATATATATATATAAAGATAGATATAGCGAAAGTGTGATTGCTTTTCCTATGCGTTTATGAAGATGTGTATTTTGTAGGAGGATATTAAAAAATAGCAGTTCTGTGTTTAAAAAGTATTTCCTTTACACACAAATTTGCAGAACACACTTTTTCTCTTAGAATTACCATTTGTTTTATACAGATTGCTGTATTACAAGCTTCGTTCATCATCTCCTCCCACCACCAACACATTACCCATCACTTCTTTTCCTTTAATCTTTCAAGAGATTTTTTTTCTTCTTTCGTAGTTTGAAATCACTGGCAATGATTTTCATCGGAATATACGAAGATGTTTTTTCTATCTCCTGAAGTCTTCAATGTCTTCAGTTAAAGGGATTCTAGAAGCAATTTCAGGAAACAGAAAGTAAACCGTCATTTATAAAAAAAAAACGCAAAGAAAACTAAATAAAGTCTCATTTTTTATTCTACTTTAAAAAAATCGTATGATTTTCTTTTCAGCAGCAAGAACACATTTCTAAGAATATAAGATACACTGCAGTTGAGAAACTGACAACACAAACAGTAATAGTTTATACTGAATGGATTTGGAGCTAAATGAATAAGTATTATTTAGTAGTTTAAATAATTACTAAATTTACGGTGTAAATTTGCTATTTGAAATCTATTTTAATGGATTGGTTCTCATATGATTTTCAGAGGTAAAAAAAAGACGAATAATTCGGTAAACATTTTGACATACGCATCAAAATATCTAAACATGAATTAGATTATTTTATTTCTCCTTACTGATATTGCTGGAAAATGACAATTTAAGCAAAGGCTGTCATCATGATATATTGAAAGTTATACGAACGCTCGAAGAATGATATTGTTAATAGTAATGGGAATATAAGCCGTTTCCCTAAAAGGAGACATTTGGCATTCATTAGCCGAGTAGGTAGTACTGCTTTCAGTTGAAATTTGTAAAATATTTGTCTTAAAACAAATTTCCATGAAAACAAATTTCCCAAGGTAGTAGTTTTTCGCTCTTTCCCGTATTGATGTTTTTTTTGTTTTTTTTTTTTGCTGCATGAGGTATAGCATTTTATTTTATGAAGAATTAAAGAAGAATTATTGGAAAATTATAATTACTCAAAATATGAATTTATTAAACTGAATGTAGTCAGAATTCCATAATCTAGTAAAATCCCAAGACGGATATGCAATATGATAGGTCCTGATCTTGCATCTCATCTACAGTCACTCTCACAGACGTGCAGTAGCTTCCCCTTGTTTTTTTTTTCGACAAATATTTTCATGGCAACTGCTCTGACGACTACTTTCACTGGCATCCAAACTGCATGATTTTAAGCTAGTAGGTTGGCATCACAATTCCCTTCCTTTCACTATTGAAACAGTTAAATATAACCGCCATTTTTATTCCGACGGGTTCTTCTTCCGCAGTGGAACTCCTATCTTCTTACTTGCTTCGTTGGTAGCCATAATCTTCAAATATTAAAATGTAATGTCAATCGATGGCTTGATCCTGATCCACATCCTTCTCTATATCCTTTCCTCAAACACCCCTCTTTACTCTTGCTCTCACTCTCTGTAACCCCTTGCGTAATAGTGGCACCCACGCCTAGTTTGGGGTGAAATGCTTAAAAAGAATATTGAATCTTAAAACTTAAATGAACCTGTGGTTGATTTCATGATTTCAATTCCATGGATATAAGTTTTGACGGTTAGTAAATATATTTTATACGCGGAATAATTTAAGTGTAGAAAGTGGCATATACACCTATATTTACCTTCTCCATTCACGTCATTTACAAGTTTTATACTGTAAATCTTTAGTCTTTAGTAGAAAATTAAACTCAAATAAAATATGTGTCTATATTTCTGAGATTAGGTATTATGTACACTATTTACATTATTCGGACTATTGTCCTCATCTTTGTCGCCATGTTTATCACAACGTTTCGGCCGTTGTACGCTCCGGCCTTCTTCAGGTGGTTGGAATGTCGAACTGAACCCTTTATTTAGCTCACTTGGTAGACTGTCCTAGTTCCACGTGCTATGTTTAATGGATGCAAGTTATCTCATGTTAATTCTGCTCTCAAAGCTCTCCACCGCTTTAACCTGGTATTTTAACTATAAAAACGTAATTATTTTTTTAATTTTATTTATTTGTTTTTTTTATTTTTATTTTTATTTGACGTTTCACTATTTCAAAATAACTGAATCCTTAAGGTTCTAGCTGCCCGGGTCAGCGTGGTCATGGGAACCACAGGAATTAATAGGTGATTCCACGCTCCTCAGAACTTCCTGTCTCCCGATCAGAGGCCTTGATGCGGGGTGTAGTTTATCCTTCTACCCAAGACTATTTTACAACTTCCCACTATGAAAAGATAAACTAGTTCGTAACATTTATGCGACATGAACATTATCAGATACCACCGCTAACAATATTATGAAGGATCACCTGGAATCATTCATGGCGACATTCATGTGCGAAAAGATTGTCATCCATCAGCTGAAAGCTAGAAAGAAACACTAACCGTCAACTGCAAAAAAAATAGACGTACATCCTTCTGCAGATTAATTGAAACATCCACTACTTTGACTTTCTTTCTCCATACGGTCAATTTTAGACCCAATGGAGTGAGAGGGTGTAATCGATTTCTATTTTCCCTCAGATTAGATCATTTGCAGTGGTGTGCAGTAATATGAATCTGTTTTGTGGGAGTATATTGAAATTTTTTGGCCTTGAAAATATTGTTTCATTTGTTATTGCATTAGATATTTATCAGGCCCAAACACTATTGTCTCGACTGTTGATTAGTTGTCCTACAGCCATTGTCTACGACGGGAGTTACTACAAGGAAGCGTTCGAAAGTTGTAACGCTGCACCAACACACTGGCTGGCCTTACCAGTGAGTGAATGAAAGTATTATAGACTAGTCCAGAGACACTCCTGATTTAAATCCAATCAAGAATCTCTGGTCAATCTGCAAGGAACGACATTGTGGAATGGACATACAAAGTACTATCATGTGCACTGTGCCATGTTTCATTGGAAAATATAAAAAAAAGTAATTAATAACGGAATTATTGTTTTTGTTTCAATTAATGTGCACAAGGGTGTATGGTCATCAGCTAGACAAAAATGAAATGTACCATTTAGAAATTGGAAAATTGAACAGATTTCGTGTGTAGAGGTTTATATAACTGGTAAGTGTTTCGAGAGGAAGTTGAAAAATGTTTATCGAGACCCGAAAACTAATTGATCTAACGAAATAAGCATTCCTAAAGCCTGGCAATGTGCTGAGAAACTGAATAATTTCGTTAGTAACAAAAGAAATATTAATGGATTGCTATGTGCTATTCGACTTGCTATATAGCGGTTAATGCAGGACACTCTCCATGGACGAGGCGGAAAATGGATACAGCAGAAATGTGGTTCTACTGATGGATAATTACAACTCCACAGACAGATATAGTTAGAAAGAAGAAAGTCTTATGAAAGTGTCCACAGAAAAAACATTTATAATCATAATTAGGAAAAGACACCTAAGGTTATATGGACACATAATGATTGATGAACGAATGCCGAAAATTTTCATGTTTAGCCAACTTTCCCATGGTAAGCGTAATGTAGGCCATCCTTGGTTAGGCTTCAAGGATAAACTTAAAATGTAACCGCTGCCAACATCCCTATAGAGCTGTTTGAACTTCCTGTTAAAAGCTGAGCAAACTCGAGAAATACCTGCTACCGAGGTATAACTCACTACAACCGAGAGAGGTAAGAATTAACACTAAATCTCGACTTAATACATCAGCTCATATGACGGTCAACCCTTCAGTATGCACTTTGTGTGGATTTGTTTTGTTTGCAAATTCTGTATAGGATATGTTTTTCCTAAGAAATACGAGACATAAACGTAAAAACTGAACTGGAAGAGACTCATACGTCGAAAACGACAGGAGAGTCCATCAATATATATATATATATATATATATATATATATATATATATATTTGTGTGTGTGTGTGTGTATGCATATATATGTATAAATTTGTATCAATTCACCCCAAGCAAGGCGATGATGACACACAATGGCAATGACTGCTGAGAGTGTAATACAGTGAGAAGACTTTAGGGATGAATAAGGACGATAAAAGAACCGGAAGTAGGAAGAGAAAAGATGATGTTTGACGTTGCATTTCATTTTTTTGAGAACGTATGTGGCATATAGTTATATACACACATACACACACACACACATATATATATGTGTGTGTGTGTGTGTGTGTGTGTGTGTGTGTGTGTGTGTGTGTGTGTGCGTAAGTTTTCATGATTTAAACATTTTGTGAGGAAACTACTAAAAATATTGAGCAAAATAAGAGATGTTTTTCTTCCTCAGCAACAAAAATAAGCAGAATTAGCTCAGGCAGTTTCCGCACGTGGATTTTATTTTTCTTGTTGCTGTTAAACTATTCAGTATGTAATAAAGAAATATGTGTTCCTAATGAGAATTGACAGACCTTCAAGAACTAATGAGAGAGGTTGGACGTATTCGATTCTTACACATCGTTTTCTGAAGAAACGGAAAGAAGCCGTCAATAAAACCAATGAAAAAAAAAAAAGAAGCAAGACGCATAATGTAAGTAAAATACACGTGAGAATGGATTATTCTAAAATGTATCCCATTAACCGTTCCCACACCCCAGATGTCAGTTTGGCTTCGATTGTGAACGAATGGGCGGTAGGTTGACGACTAAACTTTGTTACAAATTGGCTTCTCTGATGGAATTGTGTTTTATCGTTTTAAGGTAATTATTTCTGTGAATAGTATGTAGAAAGCAATGAGGAAATGTATTTCAAATTTTCGGGCCATATTAAATATAAATAGATAATACACAACACACACACACACACAGAGGCGCACACACAATATATATATATATATATATATATATATATATATATATATATATATATATATATATATATATATATATATATATGGTGTAGTTCAATTTATACTACAATGAATCATTCGTACAAAAAAGTAAATTAGTAAAGTTAATGATATAAAATGGCGAAATCTCTTCGCTAACAACTGAGGCATTACTCTACTTATTGAACTATTTAGTTCATGCCACATTGACTGATAAAATCCTACAAAAAAAATTCTCAAATTGCCATATTAGTAAAAAAAACGCATTCACTTAAATTTTCAAAAAAATTCAACATTACGCTCCAAATTCTTTTATCCGTTATAAATAAAACATTAGAAAAAACATTAAAAAAAACATATTTCGATTCGCATTATATTTTTTTGTCTCTGATGCTATTTGAATTTTACCAAAAACAAAATAATTTCCATGCCTGAAGATGAGTAAACGTACAGTCGAAAGTACTTGCGTATTAAGGGAAAAACCTAATTCAGCTTATAATTTAAAAAAAACAATGATCATAACATTCCTCGAGTGATTGGTAGGTTAATGCATCGTTAATATATATATATATATATATATATATTAACCAACTATCAAAAAATAAACGAATTACTTAATGTCGGGAAGTACAGACAAACATCTATGATTTACTGAAATCTGCATAGGGACCTAATAACTAATGGAATTTAATCTGGAAAAATATTCAGGAGACAAGGTTGGTTTTGTTTTTACACATGCAGCACAGAGCGTGAATTCTTTTACAAGGTAACACCATTTTCTCCCCTGTGGCACTACTTATAATCACCTCAGCTAGATTGTTTATCTATTAGTATCTACAAATAATACTAAGAGTAACCGCTTGTTAACTCCCGGGACTGCAAGCAACTGCAGAAGTCAAATTATCGTGGTATTATTTGGGTATTATCGGCCCCACCTAAATGAACTGGACGTTTATTCAAACAAGTGTATCCACTAAAATAACGTTTGAGTAATAAAATATGTCGGATCAATAAATAACAAATCCATCTCATGTTTGTAAATAATCGAAATCATTAAATCGAATGTGTCATAGCAATACTTATTATGACTTTATGCAAAACAGATGTAAGTATGAAAAATTATGTTAATTTATTTAAAGACTCGTACGTATACAATTGAATCATTTAAACCGTGATAATTTAAACGGCAAATGTCTCAATGTAACCAAATCTCTTTGGCCTCCTGTAGAAAAGTACAAGACGGGGTATAATAACGATGTCTTCATTGATTCAAAAACGTAAATAGAGAAAAAGGTGCGTCTAATTCCCTGTATTTTCTGTACATCTCTCAGAATATATATATATATATATATATATATATATATATATATATATATATATATATATATAAAGCAAACGAAAAGAGCCAGACAAACCTACCTAGGTTTAGGCTACACGGATCGTCAGGATAAACTGGAGCCAGTTTTCCCTGACGATCCGCGTAGGTGAAACCTAGGTAGGTTTGCCTGGCTCTTTAGGTTTACTTAGTTTGCTCTACTTAGCATATTGAGCACTTTGCTTAGTTATTTTTACTTTACTCGTGTCGGAGATTTTTTTTCTTTGGACTCTGAACTTTCATTCCAGACGATTATTTTCGCCGGAGGTACATGTTCTTAGTTCTTTCTTTTTTTGTCCTTTTTTTCCCTTGGGTATTTGTTCATTTACAAGCTAAAATACTGAAGGTTTTGCCGGACGAGTATAGCTGCTTATATTTATAAGATTATTAGTCTATATAAATATATATATATATATATATATATATATATATATATATATATATATATTTTCTCCTCAGCATAAAGGCCCTTTCCCAGGACTGGGGCCACCTTGACATTCATAACAAGGTGACATAACTGGCCATCGTTAATCGACGCTGATTCCATTCATCCAAGATGTCCTTAAAATACACGCATGCCTTATTAGCGGCAGCATACACTTATCTGTTTTTTGTTCCATATCATTTGATAGCAGTTGGCTGGATTTTCTAACTTTTCTTTTACTACAAATATCGCATTCCCAATGTATAGTTGATTTATATATTTCTTATACCTATGCTGACTTTGTATATAATAATTCCTTTCACCTCTATTTCTCTACGTGGCCTTGCAAAGCATATCACAAACGATTGGGTAAATTTACATAATATCTCATAAAATCATCATTATATTAATTACACAAACAACGAACAAAAGTCCTCTTCTTCTGTATGGGTGTGAGACTAAAACACACCTGATTGAGGCTGATAGAACTATCCAGGCGATCAAGAAGAAATGATCGCTTATAGCTCTACGTCATCCGGGAGAACAAAACTAATGAATCTGTACGGAGCAAAGACAAAAGGTTTCGTGGGCCGACTCATTGTCGCCAATATTAAGCATCGGAAGACACCTTATTTTGCCACGTGACATGGTATATCAGATTCTGCAAGATTAACATGCAAGACACTGTTGAAGTCGGACACAAGCGGGGACTGTAACGAAAGAGTTGGTCACACAACATGAAAGAGTGGACTTGACAATATCGGAACTCAAGTTTTCTATTTCTTTTGCCCTTAGGTTACCCAACAATGGAAAAAGCCAGGAGCCTGATGATGAAGATGGTACCTTCCTAGATTATTTCTTTGTAATCCATTGTAAACTTTTTTTTTCTCTTTATATGATCTTGTTGGTTTTGGTTTTCCTTTTCTCTATGTAAATATAATCGCCGATGTTTTACTCTTATAATGCGTATAATATTGTTTTGATCCATTTGTAATTTATTTGCTATTATGCCGATTCTATTTTCAAAGATTATTATTCAATTCATCAGATCTGACGCATTACTTTTTCCATTCTGTAACCTGCATTTTTGGTTAAGTTTGCAGGAAAATCTTGAACATTGACAAGGAACAGCCAAATTCAATTGCCACATTATTTGCCGGATAGATTACGAGATGTTTTATAATACTAGAATTTTTTAAAACCATGGCGTCATCCTCACAGCGTTTACTTTTATTGAAGTTATCGCTAACATTTTTGTCGAATTCACAAACTACGTTTCCTTCAATTTCACAAACCAATTGATGGATTTTGAATAAGCCGAATTATTTGGAAAACTACTTTGACAAAAACCCTACTTTGCGTGTTAATAATTTATTTAATTTAATTTTTTAGGACTTTGGGTTAAACAATAATTTTTAAGAAAAATTATTTTTTTTCATTTTCATTTGTCACAATGAAGAATAAATTATTAGTGTTTCTTACTTTTGAGCATGCAACATATGACAATGCGTAGATATTTATTTCTGGAGCCAAATTTCAACTTTGTGAATATTAGGCTT
Organism: Acanthosepion pharaonis; assembly: GCA_903632075.3. Taxonomy (NCBI): domain Eukaryota; kingdom Metazoa; phylum Mollusca; class Cephalopoda; order Sepiida; family Sepiidae; genus Acanthosepion; species Acanthosepion pharaonis. Next base: position 2,217,529 of record CAHIKZ030000355.1, on the reverse strand, counting down.
TGAGATTTATTTATAGTTCTCTTCAACGCAAGGAGGACTGGAAATTGGATTCTTCTATATAAAAACTTAAAAGATATTTAAAAAACAAACAATACTGCATTTTTATTCAATAAGTTTTTTTTTAATCATTAAACTGTTTTATTTTAAATAGTAGGATTATTTAGTGTGCTAAATAATAGAATTTTTAATTTTTCTAAAACACTTAATGAAAAATTATTATACTAAGCTACGCACTCTAATAAAACCTACCGTACGTTGTACACGCTTAACTGATTGCAATTATCCCCAAAATGTGATTTCGATCGGTCAATGTATGGCTATTTTAGTGGGTGCGGTGGACAGGCTGACAGAAGAATAACTAACGGAAGTCACAGAATTTTATATGTAGACTTTCTCTTCATTCAATTGACATCTCTGTTGATGGACCATGTTTCCTTTCAGTTGTTTGCTATCCTACTGGAGCCACGTTTTCTTGTTTGGATTACGATTCCTTTCAATTCGATAACACTCAAGACCCTAGTAATATTTTTTTCAAACACGTTATTTTATGAGAGATTCATTTGTCTACATGCACTAGTATTGGCATTTGTTTTATCGGCTTGGTTGCTCATGGCTGGATGGCATGAATTATCGATTTGTTTATACCAATGTTTCAGCCAATACAAGGAAGAAGGTTATTCTGTGGTGCTTTATGAGCTTAAGAAATAGCAAGAAGTTAAATTACTAATACAAAAACGTGTTTGAAAACTTTAATGAAGGCGTAAATATTATGGAATTGAAAGGAAATGTCACTTGAAAAGAAATGTGGCTTCAACCAGAGAGTAATCAACCGAAAGGAAAATATGGTTTAGATATGAGAAAAATCAAATGCAATTAAAGACTGGTCCACCAATAAAGACAACAGATAATTTACGTCGATTAGTTTTATACATTTAAGGCCTGAAGACCGCTTTACCAGTGGTAGAGAAAATGACGTTATGCCTAGCCATCGTTTGAATAGTGGTAGAGAAAAATGATTTAATACACAGCCACGAGTTGAACGGTGGGTAAGTACTTGTAACTAGTTTTATATCTCCAGTGAAACATTACATACCAATTATTAGCGAATTTTACTCAGGTATTTCAGGCAAAACGGTTAAAATTATTCAGGAATACAGATCTCAATGGGTTACCGATCGACTTTTCCAAATTACGCATAATCCTTCTCAGACAAGAACCAAATTCTGTCCGAAATTGCCCTTTGTTCATTTTGAAAGAAATCTATGAGAGATATGGTCCAGGAAAATAATAATTTAATTTTTTTCCAAGTTGTGCAAGAATGATACAAAGCGAAACACGAAGACTTAGGTGTGCAATGAAGTCTCTATAACTGCCTTGACGAAGCAAGATACCGAAACGATGAACTACTCAATTGTTTTATTGATACAATGGACATAATCTGAATTTCAAAAGTAAAGAAAACTTTTGATGCCTGCATTAAATTTATATATGTCTATGTACAGAAATTCTTCCATACAAACATGCACACACAGAAAGAAACATATGTACACGGGTATTCAGAACAGTTTTTATATCCGACGTTCTCCAGACTGACTGAGATACAAATGGCATAGCGGAGCAGTCAACATTGAATAATGCATTTAACTGAAAATCATATCTGCTTAGTTTTGTATTCAAACGGAAAAAATATCGCATCTGCTTAGTTTCGTATTCAAAGGCAAAAAAATCACATCTGCTTAGTTTTGTATTCAAAGACAAAAAATCACATCTGCTTAGTTTCGTATTCAAACAGAAAAAATCACATCTGCTTAGTTTCGTATTCAAATGCAAAAAATCACATCTGCTTAGTTTTGTATTCAAATAGAAAAAATCACATCTGCTTAGTTTCGTATTCAAACAGAAAAAATCACATCTGCTTAGTTTTGTATTCAAACGGAAAAAAATCACATATGCGTAGTCTCGTATTCAAACGGAAACGAATAACATAGATTCAAATAGATCCGGAGAGCTTAATAAATAAACGGGGCGTCTACTCCAATATAAGTATTAACTTAAAAAAAGATTTATAACAATAAAATCTGTCAGATTAATGAATAAAAGAATCCATTACTTCATATATATATATATATATATATATATATATATATATATATGGCCTGACGATTGCGTCTAGCATGAAACAAAATGTCGCCTCTAAGTTTTGACTTCTATGTTCACTTTTATATTTTATATATATATATATATATATATATATATATAAATATATATATATATATATATATATATATATATATGTGTGTGTGTGTGTGTGTGTGTGTTTTAGATTCAACCGACATTGTCTGTTTAATTTTATTTTACAATTTCCATATAAGATATTGTACATAGATTCGAAATTGAGGAAAAATACGCTAAATTCGATGGAGATCATCTTTAAGCGAAAAGTGGGGCTTGACTGCACAGAAATAGCATTTATCTTACATTTATGCGCACCATTGTTTTCTCCGAATATTAAATACTTGATACACAATTGAACATACCGTCTTATATAATTAAAGGTAATTTATTAAACGTGGTTTGTTTATTTTCTTCAATATTGGACTATGTAATTTTGTGTTGTTACTTACATTATTATATTTTCGCTTATTTAATCATATTATTTTAATGTTGATAATTATATTTCAGTTATTTCTGATATGATAATCGATATATTCCAAAAATTTAGACAAATAACAAATCAGCATACGAAAGAGAGTGAAGCATGTGTAGCCAATGTAAAAATGTAATGTTATTTTTTTTGTTTATTGATATTGGAGATGTATTCTCCCAAAAGACATTAGAATTCATAATCAAAATTGTTTTTTTTTACGTAGATGGGGACATTTATGATCTCGTGTTATTATCATTAATGATATATATATATATATATATATATATATATATATATATATAATATATATATATATATATGTATATATGTTTCTGGGATAAAGTGTTCAATATGAGAGATAGAGCGTGTGTAAATATAAAATCTAACTGGCTGTTTCATGATAGACGCAATCGCCAGGCCTGACGATTGCGTCTAGCATGAAACAGGCTGTCGCCTCTAAGTGTTGACTTCAGTTTTCACAAATCTAAGGTATTTTTGTAACGATAAGTTGTAGTTGTAATAATGGAGACCGTTGAAAATACTTACACAAAATTGAACGATACATGAATTTAGAACATTTTGTCCATAATTCTTATCTCTCTATATAATATAGTATTTAAATAATTTTAATTTGAGTAGAGAGAATTCACTATGGATGGTCTGTTAGTTAAGGCTAATGTCACCTAAGCACATTTCTTTCAAGAAGTATACATTCGTTGTTCAATAAAATATACAGAAATTCCAATGTGAATGAATATTTAACATCTGAATCTTTTGGCGTATGAATTTGAAAATATATAATAATATCCTTCATATTAGCCTCGGTAGTTTTTATACATATCGATCTGTATGCGTCTGTGTTAATGATTGATAGTTTTGTAAGATGAACTTTGTCTCAATTCACTAAGTTCAATACTAACTTTATCTGGCCGTGCCTTTCATTGCTTCAGAAAATTTGTTCTTTTCTTCTTGTACTGAGGTCTTTTTGACACTGAAGTATTCAATCAAATATTTATAGAAATTGCGAAAGTATTTTTCTCTTGTCTTTTCTGACATACACACTCATATATATATATATATATATATATATATATATATATATATATATATATATATATATATATATATAATGTCTGGTATACCAGTCTGCGAGGACAACAGACCCATCCCTGTTTCAGGCATTTGTAAAACTATAGGTTGATTTTTGGTTGTTCCATGCACACAAAGCTCATCTCTGGTTTATACTGCTACTGGCTTAGGTGGACAGTTCTAAATTCTATTAGAGACCGTAAAAATAATCTCAGAGAAAATATCTTCAAACATGGTCAATTCACAGCACCAACACTAAAACAAGAAATCCTTGTATTGAAAATCGTAAATTGGAAAGTTACTAAATACGGGATCATAGCGTGAAGGAAAATTGAATAGTACTACAGCATTCATTAATAACTAGTATTATATATATATATATATATATATATATATATATATATATATATATATATATATATACATATATAGCTACTGAAAGTGATGTACTGCAAGCGTTTGCAAAAATATAGGTTGAATTTTGGTTGTTCAATGCCCACGTGAGCTTTATGCTGCAACTGGCCTGGTCAGCTGTGGCAAATCGCATCACCGGGTTTGATTTGAAAGAATGGTTCCTGTAGGATCACCAGAGTTAAGCAAGGTCGTGTTTGGTAAGTGCTTAGATGGATGACAGCTTGCGAATATCGGGCGCTGTAAGATTGGATATTCGGGTGGTGTAATGACTTGGAATTGTTAATTAGAAATTCCAGTTCCAGTTTGTAGATGTCGCTTCATCAAATGAAACTGTGGAAATATGTGGCAGCACTGGATCACAAACAACGAAATTCTTCTCAGCGTCTCGAGGAATGATTACGACTGGCCTCGACTTCCAAGGTCGGAGACCCTGGCGGAATGCCAGAATTCACCCTACCCAAACAAATTCTATTCTCAGAGCTTGTAGCTGGCAAGAAATCACGTGAAGCCCTACGTTGTCGATACAAGGATCAGCTCAAAAAGACAGAAATCGATCCGGTCAATCAGGAGACGGGAGCTGCCGAAAAAATCAAAGAGTGAAGGGTAGTCCAGGAAAAAATATCACCCTTCGAAAACACACGAAGACAAAGAAAACACCCGAAGACTAAGAGTGCCCAAAACAAAAGCTGAAGCTCTCCATACCCTGAACCAACGTATCCTATCATGCGCTGGCTGAGGACGTATCTTCAAATCTAGCATAGGGTTCATTTCACACAGAAGGAAATGTCGATGAGCATCCCAATACTCTGCAACGAGTCTCGCCAACGATTATATATATATATATATATATATATATATATATATATATATATATATATATATATATATATATATATATATCCATAGAATAAAATAAATTCAAATAACCAAAAAATACTATTCTTAAATGTGTGCTCAATACAAAGTAGAGCAAATGTAATAATTTATTCGAAAATTATAACATAAATATGTTATAAATAATCTTCGAATATATATATATATATATATATATATATATATATATATATATGAACAAGTCTGGTTAAATAATATCTCCAAATACTGCTTAAATTTTTCTTCAAATTTGCTTAAAAATATTGATAGGCAAAATATATCGATATTATTAAAGCAAAAATGTCCTAGAGGATTATTGCCGTTGAAATATAGCTTATTTTATAGATAGACAGTAAAATACAGGAAGCAAGTTTTATACTGAATGTAAGATTTCTTGGGTCCTTCTGTACGGGGAGCAGGATATATATATATATATATATATATATATATATATATATATATATATATATTATGATCATACTTTCTAATACGTATCGATAAACCAAAGGGGATATAGATACTGAGAGAGAGATAGAGAGACAGAGAGCTCAGTGTCAAGAACAGAGCATATAATAATTTTTATGAAAACGAAGAATTGGTAAGATCATGGTGACATTAATTTCATTAAAATCGAAATTTCAATTCCAACTCATCAATTGTTCCGTCTGATGTGTTTGATTCAAAATTTCAGTTCTAATGAAACAAATATCACCATGGTCTTTTAATATATTCGTCAACATCACGCACTGACACTGTCTTTCACATTTGAACACAATCTTCATGACTTCGTTGAAGCAAAAAACTGACATATTTATGCACACACACACACACACACACACACACATATATATATATATATATATACCAAAGTATATAATTGGTATACACGGAATGAATTCCAATAACCAACAATTACTATTCTTAAAAGAGTGCTCAATACAAAGTAGAGCAGATATAATTATTTTTATAAAAAAATTTATAACATAAGTATGTTATAAAATCACTACAAAAATAGCCATTTTGTTTCAACACACTCTGTGTCTTATCAAGTGATGGTGTTGAAAATAAAATAAATGGTTTTAAAAGTTTCAGATTAATTAACGATCCTACACTAGGGGGAACATTGTTACAAAAGCTAGAATAACCAATCAAAAACGAAGTACAGAAAGATTCAAAAAGCTTGACAACAAAATCCTGCTATTATAGCTCTTTAGATCTTTAAATACGTGTAATATTAAAAATAATTTTACTAACTAATAATTATAAATTTATATGTTAAAATTTAATATTAAAATTAAAAAACTGGCAATTTTAAAAACCAAATTTAATCACTATTAAGTTTAAAAACTACAAAATTATTGAGAAAAAAAAAAAAATATACATGTTTATTCAATTCATTTCTTCATTGAAATTACGTCTGACAAGACAAAAAGCTACAATTCGTCCGGTCATCTGATAATACATGTATATATTTTTTCTTTTCCGTTTTTATTTTAAAGTTTGTGAATATGGTCTTAAACTCACGCGTGACACAACAAAAACACAATCAGATTATAATACATACGCATCCAGACATAATTAGATACATACACACACACACACACACACACACACACACACACACACACAAATATACACACACACTTAAAAAAAAAAAAAAAAAAGAGGTGGGGGGAATACATGAACAACTCCACAGCCCTTTACGAAAAAAGGAGACGTGAAAACTAACACTTATACACACACACAGTTAAATGTGAATACACTCTACATACACATAGACACCGATATATACACAAACATACATCCACAATGGCATAGACATTGAGAAATCACAACCAGTAAATATTTCAGACTTAAATAAATGCTAACCACTTATTGAATTATAACTTAAGGGAGCAAATATATAAAGATAAAAATGTTTAAAATAATATTATTTAATATATTAAAACGAAAACTCTAAAACAATAAATATCAATAAAAATATATATATATTATTAATCATATAAGTTGATAATAGTTTCATTATATATTTGGCAAAGAAAAAACAGGATAAAGAAATCCACAAATATATACATATATATATATATATATATATATATATACGGCAGCAAAAACAAATTAACACACATAAAATATAAAATAAAAAAAATATATATATATTCATACATACATATACGTACAGAAATACACACGAATAAATATATAAACATAAACATATACGTACATATACATATCTATGATAACAAGTACATATGTACGTACATATACATATAAACCTAAATACACACACATATATACACACATAGACTTTTATGCACACATACTTAGATATATAAAAAACAGTCATGATATACCAAAGTTTCCATACCTACACATACACACAAACTCATACATAATAGGTTCCAACACACACACCTCTATATATACATACACAAACATACATAAATATATATACACACATACATACATATCTACAAATAAACATATATATATATATATCCATAAATATATCTACCTGCAATAACAACCACCCATATATACATGCATACATAAAAATACAACTTTCAACCAAATACATATATAAACGAACTAACATATAGATACATAAATATACCTTCAAACACCAACACACAGCAATATACATATAGTCTAACATACAAATATATAAACACATTCATACAAACAGAAATATACTTAAATATAAATACACATACACAATAAAATAGGACATACAGATATATATACATATATATATATACACACACACATATATATATATACATACACACATACACACATACACATACATATATATACAAATATATTGTGGCACAAAAGCTGAAATCAAGGGGCATCCAGTGAGGAACGAACTCATTACTCAGTCGCACCCAATCTAGTGAACCATGCTGGCCAACCATTATACTGTCGTGATTTAATCATATACATACCTGTACATACTCATACACATACACACACACACATACATACATATACACACATACATATATAGTTAGCATTTATTTAAGTCTGAAATATTTACTGGTTGTGATTTCTCAATGTCTATGCCATTGTGGATGTATGTTTGTGTATATATCGGTGTCTATGTGTATTTAGAGTGTATTCGCATTTAACTGTGTGTGTGTGTATAAGTGTTAGTTTCCACGTCTCCTTTTTTCGTAAAGGGCTGTGGAGTTGTTCATGTATTCCCCCCACCTCTTCCTTTTTTTTTTTTTTTTTTTTAAGTGTGTGTGTATATGTGTGTGTGTGTGTGTGTGTGTGTGTGTGTGTGTGTGTGTATGTATCTAATTATGTCTGGATGCGTATGTATTATAATCTGATTGTTTTTTTTTGTTGTGTCACGCGTGAGTTTAAGACCATATTCACAAACTTTAAAATAAAAACGGAAAAGAAAAAAAAATATATACATGTATTATCAGATGACCGGACGAATTGTAGCTTTTTGTCTTGTCAGACGTAATTTCAATGAAGAAATGAATTGAATAAACATGTATATTTTTTTTTTTTTTCTCAATAATTTTGTAGTTTTTAAACTTAATAGTGATTAAATTTGGTTTTTAAAATTGCCAGTTTTAATTTTAATATTAAATTTTAACATATAAATTTATAATTATTAGTTAGTAAAAATTATTTTTTAATATTACACGTATTTAAAGATCTAAAGAGCTATAATAGCAGGATTTTGTTGTCAAGCTTTTGAATCTTTCTGTACTTCGTTTTTGATTGGTTATTCTAGCTTTTGTAACAATGCTCCCCTAGTGTAGGATCGTTAATTAATCTGAAACTTTTAAAACCATTTATTTTCTTTTCAACACCATCACTTGATAAGACACAGAGTGTGTTGAAACAAAATGGCTATTTTTGTAGTGATTTTATAACATACTTATGTTATAAATTTTTTATAAAAAATTATATATATATATATATATATATATATATATATATATATATATATATATATATATATATATATATATATATATGTATGTATATATATATGTGCGTGTGTGTGTGGTCGGAAATGTTTTTGTTCTTGGTAAAAATACCACTTCCATAAATAGCAAAGTAAACCAATAATTTTTTCGAAAATATTTAAATGGATAAAATATAACTAAGGATTCACCAATGGAAACATTCTAAAAACAGTAAGCATTTAAAATATTTTAAAATATCGCATTCATTTTGACACACTTTTTGATAACATGTTCCAACAAGTAAATGTATAAGACGTCTATGGCTGCTTGATTGAAGCAAATAGTTGTATTTATTCTTTCTTATTTCTCATTATTTATTATAAATTTATTCAAGAACAAACGTTAATACTGTTGAATCACTTCCTTCTTCACAGTGTTCTAATTCATGTCGTAATCTAACCATACTAGCGACGAAGATGAGATCAAATCTGCTGTATCGTCGAGGTGAATGACACACAGAGAAGAATGAGTGCTTAATATATTTATTCAGCACCAGTATCCGGTGCTAATGGATACATACAAAAAAAAAACACAGAACAATAAGCTATAAAACTATTAACAAGACAACTTAAAAGAAATAGAAGAGGATCAAATGCTGTATAGCCAAACGAAATAAGATCATTCCGAATATTAACTAGCTTCGTATCAACTTATTAATCAACTGATTAATCCCCTGCTGAAGTGCTTAATTGGAGACTGTTTAAGGCTATGAAGCCTAACCATCTGGTAGAGAGCTGAAGGGGTTCGAGCAACTCTACAGCAACACTATGCGAATACACCTGTACACAGATTTCAGTACACACTTCATGCTCTACAATCAGAGCCTTAATTCAGATTAAGTAAATATTAGTAAATATTTTACAGACATACTCTAATAAAGAAATTGATTAAATATCACATTGTGAAGTATAAACCTAGCTCCTGGAGATCCATCTCTTAGGCAAATACTCCTCGTTGTACCCAGTGGGGTAGATTCATATTTATTTATATCTACTGCCATAGGGTCATGGGACGAATTTTATGCATGGGTTCCAGATTTTAATCCGGTTATATTAGCATTTTAATTTAGTATGTGAATGTTTAATTACACCCAAATATAGCATTTTTGTGTATATCTCATTGCAGTAAAATTACCATGTTTAATATGAGATGTAATCATTTGTTTGAACAGAAGGCCCGCTTAAATTTGCTGGATCTAGCCTAAACTTGAACCTGACACTCAGGGCCAGATTAAAACTAATTGGTGCAGTACACAGAAAACAAATATAGACCCACCCGGCTCCACACTCCCCGGGTACAGTCTATGTCACTAGTTATTACTTTTGACTACGTCACGTATTGTTAAATTGCTTTCAAATTAATGTTGTATATATGAATTAATTTAATTAATTAGTTATCCAGGAAATTAATACTTCATACCTTCCACAATATTTGATGTATGTTTTCCTTGTAGACGTAGATGTTTAGAATATTTAAGGTTAAGAGCCTGACCATATTATCTGCTGTCTCTGGGGTTTTCATGACAGCTATATTTATATAGAATAAAGTTGCTCGTCACATGCCCAAGAAGATTTTAAATTCGAAGTCAACCTTCTAGAACTGTTTCTATGCAAATGTACATAATTCATTTTGTAGAGTTACTGACACGTGGTTGGGATGGAAGAGATGGAGTCATACATTTCAAAGACTATATGTGTGAAGACGAACGCAGAATCCTCGGCTGTAATTAGAATTCGGATCGCTGATCCCAATTTCTCCGCCGACAACAGCTAGGTTACACGTTCATCCCATGCACACCAATACCAGACGTTAAAGTAGACATAATTTGTCAATTCTGCAAGTAGTTGGGTGAATGCTAAGAATCTAGAAGTTAGACAATCAAAAGAACTGTTTTGGAAACTAACAAGGTAAAGTTATCTTCCATTCGACTTTCTGTTCATAAAATAATAACATCAACACAAAGGAACTTATTTAAAAAAAAATTAAGCCTATTTAAAAATAGTTAACTAACAAAATGTGGACGATGCAGCAATTCTGACAGGGAATCAAGCTAACAAATTATATTTCAACAGACATAGGATCTTGACTCTACAATGGTTAATGTGTGGAGAAGAGAATTCTGTCATAAATACTCCTATTTTGACAATAATTCGGTCTCATTGTTAATCAAGCAATAAAACTAGTAGAACACTGATTATATATATCCTACCTTTTTTTCTATTTAAAGTATAAAAACCAAATCGCTATCTTTCAACTTATTTGACAAAGCATTTTTATTACGTAAATACATCACTTTACTCCATTCTGTATGTTTAATTATTATTTTAACTGTAAGGTTACAAACCTTCTTTGGGCATATATAAATGATAGAGCAAAAGAGACCACGTCTAAAAGAAGATACTTATGCAAAAGACGTTGTATGTATAATGTAGTTTTGGTATAAAAAAACAATCTGTAATATGACTTTCAATATTGGTTAATGTTAATGATTAACGATCATGCTTAATGAATCATTTATTTCTTATGTTGTATCAAAAACAATCGTTTATACTTATCGTTGATCAAACTACATTTAGGCGGGTAATTGATCGGAAGTGGGATATTTTCTTGTTTTAGGGGAATTTCGATCGATAATTTTTTTTTAAAATTTAGCACGTTATGCTTCTTTAAACGATTTTCTGACTCCTCATTTATTTAGACCGTCCTGTTTGTACCATATTGATAAAAAAAACAACAACTTCGAACTAATGATTAAGACGCCACATCCGTTAGGCAATCTTGTGTAATCTCTATTCGCTTATTCAACTAAACAACTCGTCTATTGTGCCCCAACAGTTGTATATAACTCAATCTCATTATTCAATAGGTATGCAAGATTTCATATTTGAGCATAGAGTCTTATTTGTCCAAATATCCTTATTTTGGGGGAGTACCCGACTGAGAATTAAGTCGCCGTATTACATGTTTAGCTATATACGCCCGAACAATATATGATATCAAGTTGTTTTTGTTTTGTTTTGTTTTTTGTTTTTTTAGCATGCGTGTAAATGCGATGCCAGTTTGGATAAAGAGTGGAGTATCGCTAATGAAGTTGTAGAGTGTAACCTTTCGATCTGCATTTTCTTTGTCTCCTTGATTCTCATAAAACTTTCCCATTTCTCTCATGATCCAGTCAGTTATACTCAGCATGCCTCTGTAGAAACCCATCCCTGTTGCCTCAAACCTCCTCTTCATCAGTGAGAAAATTGTCCAGCATTCACTACATTATGAGATGATTGAGTTATCTTTCTCTACACTAATGTGCTTACTGTTTTTTTTTTATCGAACAGTACATATCTGTTTATAGAATAGTATGGTAATACATTCATATGTACAAGATTTTTTGCACAAAATCGAAAACATATTTAATGACTTTTGTTCCATTCTTTGCTTCTGTGTTACAAATGTAGCGTAAGTTTAGTTAAAGCAGCCTGTGTTTATTTTATTCGCAACAGTTAGATATTTACGTTCCCTCCACATTGGATAGATAGGAAAGTATTGGTATTTGGGCTTGGAATAATGTTTTACGTATCTACTTTTTTCATTGGTCCGGATTAATATAGCTGGATTATATTGGTTTCAATGTTGAATAAATGTTGAATATTAACCATGAAGTAGATGAATTTTCTTGTTGGCTTTTAAATTCTTCATTTCACAAAAAATTGGTGTTGGCCTCCATCATATCATAACTTTCTGGAAGTTCACTATTTAAATTATTCGGACTATTGTCATCATCTTTGTCGCCATTTTTATTACAACGTTTAGTACATTTATTTCTAGATAACAGTTAATATATTCCAATCGTGAAAATGCTTAAATGTATAGTCGAAAGAGCTCGGAAATTAAGAACATTTGGACAGTTTTTATATAATTTATCTACTAAAAAAAATTATAAGATCACATGAGAAATTATATAAAAAAACTTAATGAATGCAACTTTTCTGTCATATTTAATGAAACTTGCATGAAAGAAGGATTGCTACCGAAATATACAATATATATATATATATATATATATATATATATATATATATATATATTCTCCACTTTTTACACAAATCCGCTCACCCGTTATATAATATATATACTATATATATATATATATATATATATATATATATATATATATATATATACTACGTGAAGACCCGAGAGAGCAAAACAGAGTCGAGTCCAGAGTGACAGAGTAAAAGTTTGCAGGTAACCGGAAGACTGATGGTGAGGTAACAGCGTTGTAGGAGTCACAATGAACGAGCGCGTAGACTCAGTAAGAAGTCATACAGCGATATTTCAATACCAAAGACTGTATATATATTTTGCTACTAACCCGTATTCCTGGAACTGCTAACCTGCTTTACTAGTTTGTATTATTACGTTAATACATTTTTTTCATATATTCAATACTGGCGTTTGTTATTTATTGTTACCGGATTTCAACCCGGTGTGTGTGTGTGTGTGTGTGTGTGTGTGTGTGTGTGTGTGCGTGTGTGTGTGTGTGTGTGTGTGTGTGTGTGTGTGTGTGTGTGTGTGTGTTTAGCGTAGTACTTCTTTCAAAATCATTGTGAGGATATAAACTTATACCTTTTTTACATATTTTTAAAGCAGGGTTTTTATAAGAATAGTTTGTTATCTTGCACCTTTATTCAATTTTCTACTTGTTTTCTTGGCGTTGTAAATTTATTCATTGTTTGGAATTTCATCCATTCGTTAATCTAGGGAAAGTTTCTTTGAAAGACTTTAGGTGAATCGCCTCGATTTAATGTTTCCTTTTTCTATTCACTTATCTATTCTGATTTCCCTATTGAATTTCATTTCGGGCCTACGATTTATTAATATCGACTTTTGTTTTCTTGTAATTACATTTCACTTAAGCAAATAGATTCCGCCCTTTTTTGAATTTGATGGCTCTCTGTGCTACAAACTGGTTGTTATAAGTTTCAGTCATTTGCATAGGGACGCCGTAAAGAGTTTTATGGAGATAACACAGCGAAGAATTATTTCCAAACTTTCAGTCAAACCTCAGGGTTCATAGAGAGAGTGAAAGGTTCAGAGCTGAAACAAATAGAGAAAATGAAAGAGAATCAAGTGATCAAGACGAAGAAAAAGTGACAGAGAAGGAATTGTAGATTTAAAATGAAAACGACGAGATAAGTGTAAAAACTGACAAAGATACTGACAATGTTTAAATCAAATGAGATTAAAAAGGAAAGATAGAAAACAAATGTACCAATTAGATTAAAAGAAATCAGATGGGAAGAATGTAGAGCGAAAGACAGGGAAAGAGGTAAATAGCGACACAAAGATAGTTTGGAAATGTTCATTATGAATGGCAAGAATAAGGTAAGTTAAAAAGGGCAACAGTTCAGGGTTAGAATCTGTGTGTGTCTGTGTATGTGTGTGTGAGTGAGTGTGTGACGGAGAGAATGCGAGAGAGAGAGCGATGAGAGGGATAGAGAGGAAGGTGAAGAGTTAAGAGAGAGGTAAATGGAAGATCGTAAGGGATAGGGAGATTTGTAAACGGTAGAATCTTGAAAAAAGTTGTATTTCTGTGGTCTTGTTTCAAACTGATCTTAATAAGTATCAATTAACTGGACGATATGTGAAGAAAAAGAAGAAGAATGAGAAATAATAATAATAATAATAAAAATAATAATAATAATAATAATAATAATAATAATAATAATAATGTTCCTTATAATCGATGGAGATATAAAGCCCGCAATCTTCTGGAAATTTAATTTTCAGACAGACAGATTGATGCGGTCCGGATATTATTGTGCTAGATAAAGACACAAAAGCTGTCAAATAATAATAATAATAATAATAATAATAAGAAGAAGAAGAAGAAGAAGAAGAAGAAATAACTCGATATTCATGGGACATATTGAAGTGAAAAGAGCTTGTAAATGGGTGTCCGAACAAGTGCATGGTAATTATAGTAACGAGACATACAGTACATTACTAGATAAGAAAGAAATGAAGTTGTGAAGACCCGTCATCGTCCACGTTCTAAATTGACACGGTACACAGAAGTAGTAGCAGTAGTCGTAAGAAGAAGAAGAAGAAGAAGAAGAAGAAGAACAACAACAACAACAACAACAACAACAACAAGTATCGTAGCCGTTGAGTGAGGGGGTGATTATATCTTTTATGAAAATACTTTTTTGTGACGACGGTTAAAATGTTAAAGAAAAGGACAGTTCATTCACTTAAAGTAATAAGCTTTTTCGTTGGGAATAAAGTTAATTTGGCCTCTTTGCATTTGGGGGCGGGTTGAGAATTTGGCGAGTTATCAAGAGTTTTGGAACTGGCGACTTTCTAAACGCCATGGAAATAAAACATTGTCAGCACTGGATGACATCCAAATTCTATCCGACAATTTTAGAATCTAATGTAGGAAAGATAAAATCTTTGATATAAATGATTATAGATCGATCAATAGGTATAAAAAGGTATTAATTGCTGGAACAAATACCAAATTGAGGATATTGAATAAATACAATTGAAGAGTACAAAAGACTGAAAAAGAGAGAAGAGACAAAAGAAAATGAGAAAATGGTTAGATCTATTATTGTCTGAGTATCAATAGAGAAAACTCAAAATAAGTTTGCTTGCTACAACAAAAGTCCTCTTCTTTTTCCGCCCTTGTTGCTGTGCTGTTTTCTCCATGTAAATACAGAGCGGAGTTAAGATTACTTAACTGAAGAAAATCAGTACCTTGTGTTGTATTGGATAGCCAAACAGAGAGAGAAAGAAAAATTATATTAAACAAGTTATAGTTAAAAAATATAATGGAAAAACACGTGTACAAAGATTGGGAAAATTCATTAACATAGCACAGCAAAAAAAGCGGGAAAACAAAAACGTTTATTTTCAATTATTTTTCTTGTTTTTCTTTTTATGCTGAAGCCATTAGGTTTGTATTTGTTAGGTTCTTCTTCATATTACGCTATGTGTGCAAACATAAAATTGGCCTACAAGTTCGAATACAACCTTTCACCAGTAATATTCATTCGACACTAATAAGAAAATATCTCCGCCTTTTCAAATAGCTAGATTTAAGAATAAAAGATTATTGAAACTTGGGATGAGAATAAAAATATAAAGTTTGTTTTATTAAGACGGATAATATATAAGGGAATTTCATTAAGACGGATCAAAGTCAGCAGTAAATACATCAGCGTTATTGGTGGAAATGTATTTATTTTTCTATTGGATCATGTCATTTAAGTCATGAAAATTATGTGTGAAAAATAATATCGCCCAAATGTCCGCCAAATCATAAAGAAAAAGAAAATAATCATTAGAATCTTAAACGTAATTCACATTTAAAATCGGTCCAGGATACTGCAAAACGCTTTGTATATATATATATATATATATATATATATATATATATATATGAATGAATAGATGAATAGATAGATAGATTAATAGATAATATATAATAATATATATATATATATATATATATATATATATATATATATATATATATATATATATATAATATCTCAAGAGGATAGTAGAATCCAGGTAGAGCTCAATGTACAATACAAATGAGGATATAATATAAAAGGCTGAAACACTAACATTCCGTGGTTTTCATTTATGACATTGGAATCGTAATCACGATGCAATTCATCAGACCTTCAAATTCAAAATGCATTTTCAGATTTCTTTCTGAATTTCTAGTTCTGATGAATTGGATCGTGATTCTGATCAATATAACAAATTCTCTTTGGAATATTATATATATATATATATATATATATATATATATATAAGTAATTCATCGAATCTGAAAGAAACCTCAACAGAATGCAGAAGCACTGGACAGCCGTTTCGTCCTATATTTGGGACTCATTAGCAGTGCGCATCCGACCGACACTTGAAACCCTGACAGTTAGGTTGTCAAGCAAACATCATAGCAACTATTCCAACGGGCCTCGGTGACGAAGAGACTGCAAAGATTGTAGTTGATGCGCACTGCTGATGAGTCCCAAATATAGGACGAAACGGCCGTCCAGTGCTTTCTGCATTCTGTTGAGGTTTCTTTCAGACTTGATGAATTAATTAAATATAATTCTCAAATTCCCCCTAATAATTTCTATCATATATGTATATATATATGTGTGTGTGTGTGTTTGCGCGCGCGCGTGTGTGTGTGTCTTTCTCGAAACCAGTTAGAAATTGTAGAAAAATCATTAGCTTTTAGTGCTATAACAAAGATCTTATTGAGTGCTGCTATATTCCTTTTGTAAAATTATTATTCCCTTTCAAAGTAATTTAGAAACCCGTTTGGAAATTTTATATTAGAAAAACAGAAAGAAACGATAAACAAAAACACAGCATATTTCTGGCTTAGTCGACATTAATTGTATTGGAGCTGATATTTAGATGACTGTTCGTGCTGACACATTACGCACACCTCACATTGCATAAACGGAACTGAACATAGATTTAAGAATTCTG